>JAVDOI010000009.1:21920842-22148342 GCA_032191485.1 Leptoclinus maculatus
AGCTGCCGGGTGTGTCCGTAATGACAGGTGCCTTATTTGATGTGTACCTGTTGTGTACTAATTAATCATTCATAAAGCAGCCTGTGTTTTTCATAAGAAGCTGATGTCACAGCGGAGCCTTTCTGACGGCTTAAAAACAGGCATAAAAGCTTCTCTTTCTGCCACCTCCCTTCTCTCGGGTTCGATCCGTTCTGCAGCTGACAGGTAATTTATGAGAGCGAGAAAGGAGGGGGCTACTCTGACACAGACCTGGCGTCAGCTCACACGCACACACACGCACACACACACAAGCATACACACACACACACAAACACACAAGGCGTAAATCATCACCGTGTCTGTGTAACTGATGGTTGAGTTCAGAGGTCAATGACCACTACCCAACCTTTCTTGATACCACAGATGACACGTGTGTTTTTGAATGTGTGTGTGTGTGTGTGTGTGTGTGTGTGTGTGTGTGTGTGTGTGTGTGTGTGTGTGTGCGCTGCATGTAAGTGTGTTTCTTGTGTATTTGCAGCCGTCTTTGCTGGGAAAGGGTAATCAGTTTCCTTGTAGAGGTGATTTAATTTGTAGGTCACGTGCACAGGATGGATTCATCACAGGACAGATAGATCACTGTCACACACACACACACACACACACACACACACACAGAACAGGTAATTTATATGAGGTTAAATGGTTGGTCAAATGACAGAGCTGTGGCGTTGACCTCGGGGGCCACTGTGGGTTCTTCTCCCTCCTACCTTCTTTGTCTCCCTGATAGCCCTCATGTCATTCCACATCAGTCCGGACAGAACAACAAATGCACCTCGGCTCACACTTGCACTGCTCTCCGTGGTCTTAAGCTGCAGCTTTACCTCAGCCTGTCCGTGCTGCTAGATGTGGGAGGACCTCCCTCTCCTCAGGGAGCAGGATGAGATTGTGAATCTACGAAGGTGCAGAAAACAAAAGGAGATATCGGGGTCATGGGTAGTCTCGTTTGTCGTCTTTCTTTTGTGAAAAGTGGTTCAGGGTGTGTGTGTGTGTGTTTTAGTGCGTTTGTGTGTTCTTTCACAACTGATGTTGCTCTGCTGGAAGCGCAAGCTGTCTCTTTTTGTAGCTTGTGTATGTATTGTGTTTTAAGTATATGCTAATGTTTTTATCTCACTGCATCCAATCCTGTTTTTCAGAGCTGAAACCTCGAGAAATATATTTCTGGCTTTTGTTGTGTGGTAGCGTGTGCGTGTGTGTGTGTGTGCGTGTGTGTGTGTGTGTGTGTGTGTGTGTGTGTGTGCGTGTGTGTGTGTGTGTGTGTGTGAACGTTAAAAGAGTTTCAACTAAGAGATCTAGGCCTTAAGTCGAAGTGATCGTGGAGAACAATAGCAGTCTTTGTCTCACTAAATTATATGGAAAAACCCTCAATCTGCATTTATTTACTGCTTTCACTGCCTCACTCTTTTCTCTCACCACGTACACAACCTGACCCAAAAAAAGCGAAAGATAAGAAGTTCCGGATTGAGAGGAAGTGAAAAGGAAAAGGCTTTGTTGTAAGCGGTGTGGATGTATGGCAGTTTGGTTCTTTATATTTCTAATTAAAGACCACGGAACAATGAAGGGATTTGCCTGCTGTGGGGCTGTATGCATTTGCTCGTTGAGATGCACATCAGTGAGTGTCTATGTCTTTTTTTTTTTTTTTTACATGTGTTGATGTGTCTAAGTGCATTGTATGTGTTAGTACACAAGCATATATGCGCGTGTGCTTCAGGCAGGGTGGAAGGGAGGCTCTTGACATTTGCCACATCAGGCAAATTCCACCTTCTTTCATGTCAATTAAAGCAATTAGGAGATTAAGTATGTGAATGGAGATTAGCATGAATTACCATATCTGAGGGAGGGACAGGATTACGTCATCTATTCCTTCACTTGCTCTGACTGCTTCCTCCGGATGTATCGGATGTCAAATTCTTTAAAATCACAAATCTTGAAATAGGATTTCTTACGATGTTCAGTGCATTGTGGCCTCTTTCACAGGTCAGAATTACAACCCCCTGGGGGAGGTCTATGCAGTATATCTGTTGGATGTTTTAGAGATTCATCAGATGTGACGGACGCTATGGGAAAATAACTTCAAAATATTCGGTGTTTCTTCATTTGCATATTTTTTCCCCCCTCTGAACAAATAGATGGATGGGTTTTGTTTTCTCAGAATGACAAATACTATGTGAACAGCGGCATTGGCTCATAAAACAGCTGGATGCCATCCAGTTTGTTGTGAGTCTTCCAAAGCCCATCCCACAGCGCGCTGCACCCGCAGTGTCTCCACATCACACACCCTTGTTGACTGCGACTGGCTTACTGTCAACAAACTTGTGGTGTAACTTACCCCCGCCCTGCCTCACACCCGCTGAAGAGGAGGAGGAGGACGCTTTCGCTGCTCGTACACAGTGGCTGAAAGTTTCTAGCGATGATGATCATGTCACGCTGTCGCTCCGCCAACATGCCGGTGAGCCTGCGATTAACAGATCAGGCCTCTGAGTCAAACGGGGAGCGCTACAGGAGAGCCGATTCAGGAGATGACAGTACAATAAAGATTGGTCTAACATTAACGGAATGACTGATCGACAGTGGCTGCCGGATACATTTGCATACAATGCCTAATCTCTGTTCATGGCCTTTCACCAATATCGCCACATCTGTAATTTCACAGCTGTCTGTAATTCATGCTGGCGTTACAGCCTCATTTATTTCATTCTCACACCATGTCCAAAGTTTTCATCTGCATTTAACAAAGAAAAGTTGTAGTGATGTGATCGATAGTGAGTCTGACACACTTTCTGAAGCCTCCTTGTGAACAGTCTCGTTATGAAACAAAAAGCAGCCCTGAAGCACTTTCTCCCACTTGTGAGGAGAGAGAGAAAAAAATAAAGAAAGTGTCAAACGCAGGGAGAATTTCACAAGCTGGAGCTGAGGAATCTACTAAAAGATTTACTTTATGATGTCAACAACCCGCGCTGATTAAATGCTGAAAGCACACAACGAAACCAAGCTGCCTAATTACCACGATCCTGTGGATCCCAAACACCAACTGGCGGTATGCTAGACACACACACACTCACACACACACACACACACACACACACACACTCACACACTGCACGTTGCCTCGGGGAAGCATCATCTCTAGCGCTGATAAAATGTGTCTTTCAATAACGCCGAATGCAGAAAACAGATTAACACTGTTGTGAAATTCATGAAAGACGAAAGTCTCCTTTGATGTGTGAATTTGTGGACTAAATGTGAGATTTGATTCTTGTTTTCATGTCCAAAATTTGTTATCGGTCAAGAAACACCAACACCATCTTTCAGTTTGATTGAATTAACAAGAGCAGGTGTCGTATACATGTGCCGAGGGGAAGTTAAAGAGTCTTTATACAGAAGTTACCCTCAAAGTTTAGAGGAGGGGGTCGTACTTTTCGCCTTTTCCCGAAGCCTAAAACACAAGAAGAGAAATGGCGGGTATTGGATAAACACTGTGGAATACCTCACTCACAGCTGAATCCATGGAAGATCAGTAGGAACGACTTTTCTCCAAAGTGAGACGCTTCTAACATTAACTAGCTCAACAAAGCTTCAAACAAAGACGGCGTATATTGATCCACGTTGTGCGACGGCGTCGTGCCGCGCTTTAAACAAATGGATAATTTAGTTCTATATTTAGGAAGCTATAAGGAGTCACAACTAAACGTTAACCTAGCTAGTTCCTGTGAACGTCAAGACGTGTGGTGTCTGACGCTTGCATTGGGGCCATTGAGCTTTTCCCCTCGATGTTAATGGCTTCTTCATTCACAAAATGATATTACGAATGTAGCTCTCGAATGCATATTTAAGTCCTTTCTGTCTACTTCACGCCGGGTACGAAAGCTCGTACCCGGGGGGGGGGCTAAGCAAAAGGTCAATTAGGCAGGTCTCCCAAGTTTAGCCTATGTATGGAAAAACAGTACACTGATATCAGTGAAAGGTGTGAATACTTCTCCATTCTAAGAAGCATCGCGATCTGGACGATTCTGCATCGTCAGCGTGAGTCTTCACTGCTTGTTGCTGTCGTTGATCGTCGCGGTCGTTCCTCTCTTCTTCTCCGTTCACCTCCGTGTCTCACACCGACTCGATGTGCGTGGATGCAGAGAGGCGGCATTCAAACGATGGGCACGCTGCCAACTGGTTTCTCTCGCTACCAAATCTATAGCTGCTCTGTTTCAACAATGTTGGGCTGAAATTTTAAAACAAAGCATGCACGCAGGTTGAAAAACGAGCGAGCTGTTCTGTCGCGACTTAAACCGAGCAGAAGAGTTATGAGTAAGGAAAAGGCCGCCAGCTGCTCGGCTAATTCACGCAGTGTAGAATGCCTCAGGCAGCCAGTAAGTGCCCTGTAGTGGAGCTGCCTCGTGTAAACCGTGTTTCTGTAGATCTACGGCGCACTGCAGAAGGATTTGTGTTTTGCTTTTGTAACGTTTTATGTTCTGAGGTGGGTCACATAGATAAGACAGAAATGCAGCTGTTTGTATTACGGACTGTTGTAGTCTAAATAAGAAGAGCTTGTATTATTAATTGATGAATGCAGCGATAACTAATATAGAAACATTGAGGATGTCAGAATGGTTTGCGCATCGGAGTCGTTGACGGGGGAATCCTAATTGAATAGACTCGTGAGGCCAGTGAAGGTTCACACCTTTTAATATCGGTAAACGTAATTACTTGTTTGACAATTAAGAGGCGCAACCTGCTTCTTTCCCTTCTCCGCTAAATGAATGCAATCATGGAGGGACTGTTTTGTTTCAGCTTCTCAAGAGTTCTTAGAAAACGTGTCCACGTCTGTGGAGGATCACCCTCAGTGCTTTCCCGTCATCCAAAATGTCTGGCCTGTTATTTACTCTCAATGAAGCATCTCCAGGCGTTGCCCTTTGATGGTATCACAGACTCTGTTGTGTGTCTAAGAAAAGAAAGATGCACTCATTTTCACAAATTTAACTGAACTGACTGAACCGATTCCTTTCATCCGCTGACTGCTTCTTTTTCCGCGTCTCGTTTCTTTCCCCTGCACGTCTATTCATCTATTTTCCTTCTTGTTTTCCAGCTCTGCGGGACTGAGAGCTAAAGTGCTTCTGTCAAACCAAAATAGACGCTCGAGAAAGGTGGTTCGCACCTGTCACCTAAGGAGTTTTTATAGATATCCACATCGAGGTGAAACTTAAAAGTGAAAGGGCTGGAGAGGCAGTCTGCGGGAGAGAAATGGTCATTTTAGCACATTGTGATCGGCCGTCTCTTTTAATCTTAATGATTCAACAACTGTTGAAACTGAGATGGAGCGAGAAGACAGAGTGGTGATTTTAGCACTCCCTGCTATCTCCTCCATCTCTTAGTAATGACCTCGCGCCTCAATGATTCATAGGACAACATACAGCCGCTAAGGCACACGCACAAATTCACCTGAATACAAACTCCCTCCAGCAGGCTCCCAACTCTCCAGAGTGCTTTTACCTGAGAAGAGACTCAACGCCAACTTTACTTTCTCCAATCCGCCATGACATCATGAAGTCATAGGAGACACGGTGTGTATGACGGTACCAGGGTTGGCTTTGGTTAGTTACACCGGCCAAATGTGCAAGTGGCTGCTAGATTTGCAGCCACAGTGGCAGGTGGACAGAATCAAAACTTTTACTCAAAGGTCACAGAAGTCAGACGGAGAAAATCCTCCTGCTGAGGACCGAGGGAGCATTTCGTCCTGTGGCAACTGTGGTCAACTGTTTTCATTCTAAACATCAGGAACATTTGAAAGACTTCGCACCGTACAAACGCTGAACAAACACTGAACAAACAGGCAACGGGTCACAGTCAGCTATAAAACCGAAATGCGTCTCTCATGCTACGGAATTGAAAATTACAAAAAACTAGCTTGTGCATGCATCATTCAAAGCACCCAAACATGTATCACCCCGGTGATCCTGTTGAGTGTGCGTCAGCATGTCGGATGGGTTTCGAATTCACAAAACCTACAACAGTGGAGCAACGCTGACACCCCTTCTTCTTCTTCCTGTTCACAACCGTCTCCCCGTTGCTGTTTCTGTACGACGGACTCTCTTTAACTCCAGTGTATTCAGACTCCTAAAGGTGCTATTTAGAGCTCTGTGTGTGTGTGTGTGTGTGTGTGTGTGTGTGTGTGTGTGTGTGTGTGAGGTGCTCAAAGTGGCAGTTTGTGCAGATCTCAGTCTACAGGCTTCATCTCTTGGTTGCCTGCGAAATTGATTGAGTTGCCTTTCTCATCCATCACAACGTGGACGTCCTCTGACCACCTTTACAGTTGATTCAACCCCCATTGAAAATTGGGTTTATTGGCAAAATGTACAAACTTTCAGCTGTTTTCAAGGACAATTTAAATAGCTCAACACAACTAATACTACAAGTGGTTTCTCCAAATTCGACACAAAATGCCACTTTTAATGACTACTGCAGTCTCAAAATGATTCAACCTTAGTAGAGCACCCTCTTGCTGATGCATAGCCAGACACCAGTTCTGACAGCGTTCCTGAGGAATCTCAGCCCATTCCTCATGGGCAATGGCCTCCAGCTATCGAATATTCTTGGGTTCCTTCTTCAAATCCCACCAGAGATTTTCTGTGGGGTTCAAGTCAGGCGACTCTGACGGCCACTCTAGAATCTTCCAGAGACCTTTTCTGAAACCAAGCCTTTGAGTTGTTTATTGAAAACAGCTGAGAGTTTGTACATTTTGCCAATAAACCTAATTTTCAATAGGGGGTTGAATCATTTTGAGTGCAACTGTATATTAGTATGTATATGAGACCTTTCAATGATGTGCACGGTTCCTCTGTCTCCGTCTTTTACTCCCTGGACACACACACACACACACACACACACACACACACACACACACACTCAATTTGATGTATACGACGAGACATACACACGCTCATATTCAATAACACACATGCACGTATGAATTCATGATGCCTGCTCTCACACGTTTCATTTTGACGCAGTCCTATAATGCAGCATGAGTGATGACGTGCGCGCGTGTGTGATCATAAATCTGTAGTGCCGGATGAAATGTGCCGTATGCGTGTCGCTGAAGGGTGTACCAGCGAGGACACTGGATCTTTCCCTGAGTAGGGTAAACACTGCTGGAGGCTTCGGCACTCTCCTGCAGCCCCCCCTCCCCCCCAACACTGTTCCTTCTTCCTCTTCAGGGGAGATGAATCTTCTGGTATTTTGAAGTCCCTTTGATAATCCCTTTTGGGTGAGATCATCAAATTGCGCACCAGCAAATGCTCACTGACAGATCGACGGGCAAACACCCATGCAATGCCATGTGTGTGTGTGTGTGTGTGTGTGTGTGTGTCTGTCTGTGTGTGTGTGTCTGTCTGTCTGTCTGTCTGTCTGTCTGTTGACGTGTGATTGTGGTGTCGAGCAGTGTAATGTCGATCCTGTCTGTTTCGATGCCGAGTAACCTCTCCAGCATGCTTCACCGTCACAACACATCTTATTACGTTTATTCTGATAGACGGCTGTCGTCGTCACCCCCCCCTCCCCCCCCTCCCCGTGACAGACAGACACACCCTTTGTGGTCGACTCATTTCACTCCCATCATCCGTCCCTATCATTTCCTTTGTGCCCGCCACCCTCTCTTATCACTCCCTACATCCTCTACATCTGTCCTGCATTATATTGCGCTATCTACGTCTTCCCCCCCCTCCCCCCCCCCCTCCCTACACACTCATTTGATAGCATTACGCACACATATATATTCTCATACACTCTCGCAGAGGAACAGACAATAGGGTAATAGACGGCCTATTGAGTTGTAGAAATAGCTCCCCGCTGGTTTGAATGTGTTTAAGTTGTTAATAGCTGCAAGTCAGCATAATCCGCCGAGATAAGCACTACATTATAGCAAAGCACCCACACACACACACAAGCACGGATACACCAACACACTCCTGTACGGCCCATGCACACACACACACACTCACACACACACACACACAGGGGTGTTTGTTCTGTGTGTGTCCTCTCCAGGAGCGGGATAGCATGAGTGGTGCGCCATTTGCTTCAGTGACAGCAAAGCCCTTTCTCTGCCTTATTTCATACTTTCATGCATCCGTCCACCCGCCTCCCCACAACATCCACCCTTCACAATCCGTCTCATACATATATATATATATATTTTTTTATAGTCTCTCCCGAGATTCAATAGCAGCATTTTTTTGTGCACACTGCTAGTCGTTTGGGGTGGGGTGGGGGGGGGGGGGGCAGAAATGAATGTCAAACGCTTTTTCAGGTCGTCTGTGCTCCCATCCGGAGCGCTGCCTAGACCCGGCCCTCTTCTCAGCCACTCTGTGTGTGTGTTTGCTCACTTTGTGTTGTGTCACTCTACACTGCAGCACTAACACACACGCACCTACACACACACACACACACACACACACACACACACACACACAAAACCACAAACAGGCTGGTAACATTCCTTTAGGGAAAAACTCGTCTGTGCTTGACGACCTCATGCTTTCCAAGGCCTCCAGGAAAATGGTGGTTTTTGGGAATTCGATATGCTGGATGTGTGACTCTCTGCATGTGTACCCGTGTGTGTGTGTGTGTGTGTGTGTGTGTGGGGAAACGTGGCATGAAGGGGATGTCATCATGCTGACACTGTCTAATGACGCTGTCGCTCCTTCTATCTCTGTGAGCTATCGCCGACAGAAGCGGAGACGAAGAAAGGAAAGGAGAGAGAAAGTGCTTCCAGACTGGATGGTGTGCAGCTGCATGAGAGTCGCTTTTTTTTTTTTTTTCTCCCCGTGCTGTGCTAGAGTGGAAAACGTTGAAAATATGTTTACTTCTGTGATGGCTGCAGAGAGTTTTTCACTTTATGCCTCATTAGAAAGAGAGAGGAGGGAAGATGTGTGGGAAAAAGACGGAGGGATGCGTGTTTGTTTGTTTGTGTGTCTAGCAGCAGCTAGTTAGTTTACTAAGCCTGTTAAAGACAACTTTCTTCATTATATCTCTGCGTCTGTTGCTGGGGAGGGCGGTGTGTGGTTAGTGTGTGTGCTGAAGGGAAGTGAAAGAAAGAGACGTGATTTCTGTTTGTGAAAGGTGTGTTTTTTGGTATGAAAGAAACGTGTGGGTTTTATATTTCTACTCTGTGTTATGCATTCAAATGAAATCAAATAACAGCAACTTGGTAAAAAAGAAATAAATCAGGAATCCAATTCAAGTGCAAACATTTTAAATGCAGCAACAAATTGGCCTAAAACTTACACGGGAATTAAAAATTCAGCATATAAACGTAGAATTGAATTGAATAGATCTGCACCATCGTCACTGATATATGACCCAGCGATTTGAGTCAGTATCAGATGATCCCTACGACTGGCTGTCCACTGCACTCTGCAGTGTCTGTGTCAGCGATGCGACCGCTCACACACTGAGCAGCTCGTCTTAAACGGTGGGTGGATCTCCTTCAATCCTGCAATTTCCTGCTGTTTGCTGGAGGTTTGCAGCAGCAGCATGCTGGTGTCGTCTTTTTCTTCATAGTGGGATTATCTTGGCCGAAATGATCCCGATGTGCGGTATTAGCTGTGATAAATTACTGAACTAATGTTTCATGTATGTAGAAGTCAATGAGATGGGTTCTGTTCCCAACTGGAGGGTTATTGGACAACGCTCTGATTCTGTGTGCACAACTGTTTCTAAATGACGGTCTACGCATCTCTATAATGTATTCGTCTGGTTCTGGTGTATGATACTTTTATAGGCACTATTTGGGATATCCTGGTTTTTCATCTGTTTAAATGTCCGCTAACCTGTTCCATATCTGAAAAAGACTTCAAATTTAGAATTCATAAAAGCTCTCTTCCTCTCAAAACATGCCTCACCGATAGCCGTGCTTCTGTATGAGGAGGAACACGTAGCTAGACAGTGTATGAAATGAATGTCAGAGGTCTGCCGTTACCGTTGCTGTCCTGTAGAGGAGCTGAAGTGTGGCTCCACCAGTATGGAGATAACCTTTTCATCTCACAACAAAGGTTATTAATCAATTAGAAGCTGTAAGCAGAAACAGATGCCCCGTAATGGGGATGTAGGTTACATTTTTGTTGAGTTATTTTTTCCTTTTTTTTTTTACAGTTTTCATGCCAGAAACAAAAAGTGTATTTAAAGTATAATGGGTGAAAAGCACATTTTTACCGGAACACTGTGTTTTAAGGATCAAACACTAAGTGGCTGTAGTTTTGGATTAAATAAATAAATTAGAGTTGTCATTTATATACAGGTACACGGTTCAGCGTCTCGCCCATGTTAATGCTCATAGTGGGGTGATCCACTCTACCCACTGAGCCACAGCTGCCCACGTTACAGGAACACATGGAGTAACCTTTAATGTCCCTCAAAGTGGTCTTTCCTTTCAACCTCACCTCACCGCCTGCTGGAATTTACTATTTTGTTGTTTGCCTGCTGAAGAGCAGAAGAGAGAAGTGTGTATGGGGTAGAATGTAAGTGCTGCCTCAACAAAATGAAAGTCTGTTCCTCCCGTGCCCTTCATCAGCAGCTGGAGGTGAGGTGGTGGATGTGCGTGGTGGAGAAGTAGCCCGTTCACATTCATGCAGTCTTTTTGTATTTCACTCATTTGAGTGTATGATTCCAACGCAAAATCCCTCCAAATTACACATATTGCAGTATATACCTTACAACCTTAGTTGCCTTGCAACTTGAATTCTGGGATTGTTTGACATCTTGAGGAGCAAACATACACTGGATACATATGTCCATGATAACCTGACCCTGGTTCATGGTAAATCCATCATTTGTCTTCTATCTTTCTAGTCCAGTCTATATAACCAAGTTGAAGTATCAAAACACACTCAAGGTTCACATATACTACATGGTTCACATACTAACAACATCATTGCAACCAGACCGTTACATAAAGCTTTTTTTAGCCCCTTGCCTGATAGCAAAACGTACTCGTCCAAAATGGAAAATATAGGCCTATTAAAAAAGAAATGAAGGGATACGGATATATGGACAATGTGTAATGTTATAATTTGACTATTGTCATATATAGTGGTTATTTGAATAAAAACACACAATTCAAATGATTAGATAATACATGATTGCATTATTATTTCAATATTTGCTCTGATTAAACATCTTTTCGGGGCGTTAGTGGTTTTAATGCTGTATAAACTAGTGTTAGTATGTTAAACAGGTCACATTTCCCTCTCAAATATCTGCTTCAAACAACTGTAACAAATGTATTCAGCTTTGTTATCAGCGAGGCATTCCTCCGTGGAGCTCTTCACCTGAGTGAGTGCTGCAGCATCGGTCGCTGACTGAGACCCAAGACAGGCTGGGCCTGAATAAATGTTGTTTTTTAGGAATATACCGTTTTGTGATGTTTTAATATTTGTGTGCGTGGAGATAGTGCTCCCTAAAAAGCACAAACAAACGCAAAAGAGATGACAAGAAGAGTCAACAGCTTTTTGGGGCATGTGCCCGTTTAGCCGTTACTTTCTAGGTTTTGTTCAGCTGGCTTTAAGGCAGGAACCCCCCCCCCCCCCGCCCCCCCTCCTTGTTAATGGGTGTTTGAGTGAGAAGTGGGAGCCAGTGAGGTCAGTGTGATATCCCAGCGGGCCGAGCAGCAGATGGACCGTTCCACTACCCACCCTGACATCACCGTCTTCATTAGCCGCCTCTGAGGCTGCGACCTCATCTTCTCCTACCGTGCTCCCTCACCTCTTCCCCTCTCGCCCTGCTCTCACCCCCCCTCGCTGGTTTTCTCTCACCTCCTTCCACTCTCGCCGCTCACCCCGCCTCACCTCTAACCGTCTCTCAACCCCTTCATTTTCCCTTTGTCCCTCCTCTCAGGAATCTATCGCTGTCCGTCTCTCCACTAACCGTCTTCCTTAACCTCCCTCCTGTGCCCCGGCAGCGACTCCCTCCCTTACCTGTTGCTACCTAACCCTACCTCTGCTCTGAGTGCCTCCCCCCTCCCCCCCCCTCTCTCCATCATCCCTCCCTCCTGCTCCATCTGTTTCTTTCTGCCGTTCTGGCCAGCTGACCCGGTGCATGGTATTACAGGGTTTCCCCGCAGGGGTTACCATTGTGGTCCCTGACAGGTGTGTGTGTGTGTGTGTGTGTGTGTGTGTGTGTGCCATGTGTGCTGCTTGCAGGCTTTCATTCAGCATGACAGATTAGCGATGGTGCAGACTGCAATTCAGGGTGACTACCTCTCCTCTGACACTGACTTGGAATACACTACTTTCATTCAATGATAACCTTAACCTTGGCCATTAAAACGTGTGTGTGTGTGTGTGTGTGTGTGTGTGTGTGTGCATGGCAGTGTGAGCAAGTGACAGTGTGACTACGTCCATGTGGTATGCAGGAGCAGAGAGAATGAGCTGCCATAACTTGTTATGTCTCATTATAACACCTCTTTAAGGCGGCACAGCCACAAAATGAGCTATTTTAGCACCGTTGTCCTCGCTTATCCCGAGACGAATAGGATATTAGTGCACCGTCTCACACACACACACTATACAGATGTGAACTGAAGAAGGCCAGAGCTACCCGTCAATTACAGCGGTTGTGTGTGTGTGACAGCACTAAAGACCGTATTTAAGTCTCTCTGACAACTACAAAGAGCATTGTGGCGGAGACCTCGTGACAACCTCCCAGTTCCAAAGCAGCTCTGAGACGACGGCAACAACGATAGGGTTTCTGCTTTCAACACATCACTTTCGGTGCGCTCAGACTGCGGGAGGGGAGGGGAGGTGCAGAGGGGTGAGACAGACACTCATTTTGAAAACTGACAGAGCAAAATAGGTGGAGGCAGGAGGGTGGGATGGGCGAGGGGAAGAAAATGGGCTTTTGTTTCTGTGTGCCTGTGTTTCTGAGTTCGGATGTGTAACTTGTATCTTCAAACGAAGAAAAAATAAACAATGATTTAAAAGCACCAAAATTCGGCGGGTGAGAAAAAAGAGAAGCAGAGGTAGAGAGAGGGCAGGCCCCCGTCTGATCAGATGTGTCTGTCTTGTGTGTCTCGGATCACTGGGGGAGACGGAGCAGGAAGTGGAGTGGAGCATGTGTCAACCCTGACGGATGGAAGGGAGGATCTGCAGAGTGGATGATGGCATTCACAACAGGAAGGGAGGAAGAGTGAATTGTCAGCCATCTATGTTTGAACAAAGAACAAAGGATAGGGAGCGGGATTTAGGATTGAGCCGTATCCAACATTTGATACCCTTTAAACCTTCCACAAATTTTCCCGCGGTAAAGAGCATTACCAGCTAACTTTAGAAATCGTGCTGTTTGGGGGGCGACTGGAATACAAATTCAGCTGCTAAACGCTCTCGCCATAAGAAGCTACCGCAGTCTCATGGAACCTGCGAGGCTCGTCTATATGGTCCCTTTTGTAAACTCTCGCAAATTATATTCTCTCAACGATACTTTGTGTGCGATGTCACCACATCAGGTTTCCCCACACTGAGCCTTTGTATTTCACTGTTTACCCAAAGACAATTCATCATCGCTGTTTGTGACTGGTTAAGCCGCGTCAGTTCATCCTCGCAGCAGTTAGCGGGTGATTTATTCGGAGATGGGTATTGCCGTTTCCTTTTTACCCTCAGCTTTTGGTCTCCAAAGTCTGCAAAATTGCATCAGTTGCAACCTGTTTTGTCCCCGTCTCGTATGTTAGGAGTTGTGTGGTATTATCAAAATCTCTCATATACTGGTCTAGTGACAATGGTGGCAAGCATTAGTTAAATTGGTAAAGGTTGGGGGGGGGGGGCGGGGGGGGGCTGCATTTATACTCCCTAGAAAATAATCAATCTTTAAAAAAAATGTTTCCCCCAACAGTGATTACTCTTTCTATCCTATCAAACTTGAATCATTGCGCTACAGGAGCAATAAAAAACAAACACAAGATAATATCAGAAGTGATTAGAGACACTTCTGTTTCAGATAACCCGTATTAAATCAGAGCGTCCGCTCCTGCAGCATTTTGTCGGGTTGCTGTGGGGCGTGAGGCAAAGTGAGAGGCGCTGCGGTGCACACACTCGTACTCCACGGTGATGCGTTTGACCCTTCGCCCCCCCCTCTTGTTTTCTTGCTTGACAGGACAGCTAGAGAGGAGGGTTGGTAGGGCGGCTGGCCGCCATGATAGGTGGAGATGGGCACTGCGCAACACACACACACACACACACACACACACACACACAAAGATGCACGCGTAAACACAATATTGGGGCAGGAAAATAATCTTGATACTTTTGAACCTATGGGAGGACCCGCACCCTGTGATTGGCTCATTTATCCTGTTGCATCGTGGGAAGCTGAGCTCTTGCAGAAATGTAATTACATTTGTATGTATGTATGTATGTGAGGAGTGTGTGCTGGCATCTTATGTTTTTCTGTGTTTGACTTTTGTCAGATTGTGCTTCTACCTCATTTGACTCAAAGGTCTTTGCCATTGTGTGTGACCCAGTCTGTGTGTGTGTGTGTGTGTGTGTGTGTGTGTGTGTGTGTGTGTGTGTGTGTGTGTTATTTTCCAGCTCAGTTAGTGTGTGAGGCATGTGTTGGCAGATTGCCAACCCTAGGCTCTACACCCAGTAGACATAGTCTCAAATGGCAACCCCAGATGCTGCGGCTCACAGCCCATACACACACACACACACACACACACACACACACACACACACACACACACACACCATTTTCCCCTCTCATTTCTGTCTCTAGTATACCTCCTTCCTGTATTTCACTTGGTGTCTCATTTAAGGAGGAGAGTGAAAGCGAGAGGCGGCGGAGTGTTTGTATCTGGAGGATAGTGTGTGATGGGCAGCTCTGATAAGTGAGCAGGCCGGACTTTGATCTCTCCTCTTTGGACTAACAGAGAGACTCGGAACTCAAAAACGCACTGACACACACACTCTGCCGTCACAACACAGGAGGAGATACTGTATGTCAAAATCAAGTACGCATTCTTGGATCTCCTCGCTGCTTGTTTCCTCTCCTTTCATTTTGCTTCCTCTCCTCTCCTGTTATTTCTTCTCTTCTATTCTTCTTTCCTGTCTTCTCCTCTTGTTTCCTCTCCCCTCCTCTCCTCTCTTCCACTCTTGCATCTTCTCCTCTTGTTTCCTCTCCTCTCTTCCCCTCTTGTTTCCTCTCCCCTCCTCTCCTGTCTTCCACTCTTGCATCTTCTCCTCTCTTCCGCTCTTGTTTCCTCTCCCCTCATCTCCTCTCTTCCGCTCTTGTTTCCTCTCCCCTCATCTCCTCTCGTCCCCTCTTGTTTCCTCTCCCCTCATCTCCTCTCTTTCCCTCTTGTTTCCTCTCCGCTCATCTCCTCTCTTCCCCTCTTGTTTCCTCTCCCCTCATCTCCTCTCTTTCCCTCTTGTTTCCTCTCCCCTCATCTCCTCTCTTCCCCTCTTGTTTCCTCTCCTCTCCTCTCCTCTCTTCCACTCTTGCATCTTCTCCTCTTGTTTCCTCTCCGCTCATCTCCTCTCTTCCCCTCTTGTTTCCTCTCCCCTCATCTCCTCTCTTCCTCTCTTGCTGCCTCTCCCCTCATCTCCTCTCTTCCTCTCTTGCTGCCTCTCCCCTCATCTCCTCTCTTCCTCTCTTGCTGCCTCTCCCCTTATCTCCTCTCTTCCCCTCTTGTTTCCTCTCCGCTCATCTCCTCTCTCCCCCTCTTGTTTGTGCTCCTCTCCTTGTTTCTTCTCCCCTTATCTCCTCCTGTTTCTTCCCCTGCCCTCTACTGTCTTCCCCTTTTGTTTCCTCTCCTTCCCTCTCGTCTCCTCTCCTCTAGTCTCTATTGTGTTGCTGATGAACAATGAATGAACCCTCAGACCTTTTTTCCGGCTATAAAAACACTTTGCCACTGACATTTTCCGGCTCTTTTCTTTTTATTTGTTGATGTGTGCGGTTGGGTAGAGGACAGACACACAGTGATGCATTCATATACAGCCTTGCACTGTAGCCCACAAATCCAAAGTGTTTGTTGTATTTTGCTTGTATTTCAATTTCTTGTGTCACACTGTGTATATTTGGAGCCATCTTTTCTTCCCAGTGTGTCTCTCCACAGCCCCTCCAGAGGAAAACATGCTGAAATTGTGCAGAAAATGTACGACTGCAATGAGGCTAATTCTGTCTCTTTGTCTCCCCTCTGCTGCTCCGCTGTCCTGTGCTGCTGCTCCTTGTTTGGACACATCTGCTCCCTTAGGTGAGTCAAATTATTCTTACTGTGCTGCTCAGTGCGAAGCTAAGGTGTATGCAAGGGTTGAGTGTCTATGAACCGTGTGTCAGGGTTTTACTTCTGAATTACTCACCATAAAATCTTGGCACGTCATCAATTACGGAACATCCAGCTTCATTTTGAGCACCAGTTGTATATTAAAACAGTTATGGAGATGTGTGTGTGCTGAGCAATTCAGTGACACTTTCTCTCCAGCTGCCTCCCAACTTAGTGAACCGCCCCAGCCTCCGCCAGTTCACCAAGAGACAAAGTCAGGATCTGCTATTGTGACTTCAGCCTTAATTGTGCAGCCCTCTTGGAAAAAAAAAAGGGTCAAAGTTGAAGTTGATGCAGCCATCGGCGATACGGGCTCCTTCTCAGTTCATGCACGCATGAACGCCGATTTCTGTTGAGAGCGGTCCCGTTTCACAGCTCTCCTCTCATCGCGCCGCGAATATCTCTGCTGTCCTGGGAGGATTGTGTGTGTGTGTGTGTGTGTGTGTGTGTGTGTGTGTGTGTGTGTGTGTGTGTAATGAAAATGGCAAGAAAAAGTAACCCTGACAGCGGAAGTGTTCTCAGAGGCGGGGCTCTTCTGTGGAGTGCCCTTTTTACACAGCGTTGGCTCGTGTAAAAGATGGCATTCATTTTGATTTTGTTCATCCGTTGATGTCAGCAGTGTTTCCCCACACACACACACACACACACACACACACACACACACACACACGTCCACACTCACACTCCTACTTTTCTTAATACATTGCAGTGGTGTCTTAAAGGTGTTTGATTTGAGAGAATATATCACACAGGAGTGACCAGTGGTGGTGGTCATGGCCAATCAGCTCCTCGACTTTCTTTCCTTCTCTTTCATGCTACACATTTGCTGAATACACAGAAGAACTGTTTAAAAGGAAGCAGATGCCGCTGATACTTCCCACAATCAGTGTTTTTCTGCTGAGGATATGAGGATTGATGGGAGCGGGTGGTCCCGACTCAGCTCACTGATTTTATGTGGGGAGAGATCTAGAGAATAATGGATCTGTGCGAACTACCGCAGCCATTATGATTCCATGATGATATTATTCATATTTCTGTCACCTTTATGATTAGCATTTGCATTGCATAAACCTGGAAAGTTCTGTGGCAGACAGAGTTTTTTGGAGTCTAACTAAGTTGGTGCACAGAAGTCGAAGACTTTGCGCATTAATACACGTGAAGACACGCAGTGAGTTCCAGTTATATATAGAAAAAAAGTATCTTTAACCTACAACTGTAAGATAAAATACAGTCTGCACTGTGCAGTTTAACAACATATTGATTTTTGTTTTAATTGCGTGACAGAATCTGGTACAACCTTCGCAGCAACTTCACGCCTTTCTCTAAACTCCTTGGAAGCTGCAGTCGGCCTACCGTGAGTGCACAGCTCATGCGTGACCAAGTAGAATACTGTTGCCCTGAGATAAAGCAACTCTTTTCTTTTCTTAATTCACCCCGGACGGAGGTGAACCTGAGTTCCCGTGGGAGCTTAAGTATTTTACATTTTTTTTCCTCTCTTTAAAGACTGGAATTTAAATTGCAAGAGCAATGTTCATTTTATTTGGGGTTGAATGTCTTTTTAAATAACTACAGTTTTTTTTTTTTTTTAACAATGCAATTATATGTAGAGACAACGAGCATTGTTATTGAGTTATGGCCCAGTTCTAAATAGAGTTCCAGTGATAAATGTGATTTTTTTGGAAGGTCTGTGTGCATGCATACTCATGAGAACGACAGCCAAGGGAGGCCCTGCGCATGCACCCCAATGAACTCTGTCGGCAAATGCAATTTCTCAATCTAAAACTGTACCGTTGCACCCAATTTTTACTCATTACAGTGTCATGGCTCACGATGACATCGCATGACAAAACGTGTGCCGGAGCGCTTTAGCCCGCAGTGCCAACAGAATCATCACTTCGCTGGCATAAGGTCGCCGAGCTCCGTCGACACATTCACACAGAACCGGGGCCAGAAGACTTATTGAGTTATTCTGAAAGTGTTTGCCGTGATGTTGTTAGCTCACTAGTTAATTAGATCTATTTTCATGGAAAATGCACAAGAGATTGTGGCACGGCTCCTGAAGCATTTTGCTTTACTGGCATCATAAAGCCCGAAGACCCAAATGTTCATTTGCAGTCATTACGTTAATGGCAATTAGTATTGACTTTTGCTGCGTGCTGGTGAGTGGGCCAAATGTTTGCAGGAAATTATAGCAGCCATAACTGAGTGCAGTATTTATGCTGACGTAATCTTACCGTGGACTACACAGCGAGCTCTGGTCTCTCACTACTGACACCTGTGTGTGTGTGTGTGTGTGTGTGTGTGTGTGTGTGTGTGTGTGTGTGTGTGTGTGTGTGTGAGTGACTGGATGTGCTGATGTGCATTTTGAAATGCGTTGCGTACTGCTTTGGCAGAAGAGTGTGTGGGTTTTATGAAGGGCGCATTACTGGACAGAGAGGGAGAGACACAGAGAGAGAGAGAGAGAGGGACAGAGAGAGAGAGAGAGTGAGGGAGGGAGAGAGAGAGAGAGAGAGACATTATTCACTGGGTGCTGGTGTGTGTGGGTGTGTCGATGCAAAGGCATCGGTATGATACATTACCTCTTTGGAATATTGTGAGCAATTTTTCTCTCGTAGAAGGGGGATATTTTGTGAGTGTGTGGTCGTAAAGAAATAGTGCTTTTTTTGATTGTTTTAAATCATTTTCGTGAAATGTGAACTGAATACTTTTGGGTGTCGGTCGGACACATTCAGGAGTTTTAAGGTATCACCTATTGCTCTGGGAACCTGCGATGAAAATTGACATAGAGATAATAGAATAAGTCATTGATGGATTCATCTGTGATGAATCTAATCGTTAGCTGCAGCCCACGACACACACACACACACACACACACACACACACACACACACACACACACACACACACACACACACTGTGTTTACTTTGTTTGACACTCTCCTCTTTTCAATCTTTTTTCTCTCTATTTCTTTGGTTTTTGTCCATCTCTCGTTTGACCTCCCCTCAATCTCCCTTTCTCCCCTGCGTCTCTTCCCACCCTTCCTTGTTTCGCCTCCTTCCTCCTCTCTTGTTTCCTCCGTCTCCTTCATTCTTTTTGGTCTCGTCGTTCTCACCTTTCTTCTCTCTCCATCTCTCACACTAATCCGCAGAGGATACGGGCCTGCTCTCTGGGATTGAAGGAAAGAGGGTTTAATACCCTGAGTGTGTCTGTGTGTGTGTGTGTGTGTGTGTGTGTGTGTGTGTGCAGCTTTGTGCATGCTTGTGTGCACACCCCCTTTTTGCTTGTGTGAAATAGGGAGATATTGGTCTGAATATATAAGAGGATTCAATGGTGCGGTGTTGAATTTTCATTTATCTCGCTGCAGAAAGAGGACACGGCGGCAAGACAAAGACAGGGAAAGTTTGCCTTTTTGTTCACAGTTGTACATTTCACCCCTTCCCAAACACACACACACTCACCTACACACACACACACACACACACACTCCCTGTTAAAGAACGAGTGTGAATGATGTGTGGAGCCTCATCCACCACTCCTTCCTATTACGCGTCCTCCCTGCCATTCGGGGGTTCTGTGCTCTTGTTAGCGGGTCGATCCGGGCCAGGAGGAGGAGGAGGAGGCGGAGGAGGAGGAGGGGGAGGAGGAGGGCCGACTGTAGGCTCTCAGACGGTACTACTCATTCTGTTAACCGTCCTCTTCCTCTCTTCCACCTCCTTTTTTCTGCCTTTCCCCTCGCTCTCCACATCCGCTCCTTCCTCCCTTCTTCTCCCGGGCAGTAGAAATTACTTGTCCCCTTGCAAGGGCGCATCATCAATCCCATGATTCATTGCGTGTTGCCACTGTAATGGCAGCTGCTTTGATTGAATCGAGGGGGCGCATGCGTTTGTGTCTCTGCTTGGACACAGTTGTGTGTTTGCACGAGAGATGACTTCTGAATGAAAGGTTTATTTTTTTAACCTTTTTAAAAGCAGCACGTTTGTCTGCCCTCCACCTCTAGCACGCACTCTCTCCCCCTACCGCCCCCCCCCCCCCCCCCCCCCCCATATGTCGCAATATCACCCACGCTCTTCGGGGCTGGAGCGGTGTTTGCCTGACCCTCCGTCCCTTGTTTTCCTTTCTTTTTCTGCAGTTCAGTCCATTTAGTACTAAATGCTAATGCTGCAATACGTTGTGTGTTTTTGTGTTAGGGAGATGCTCATAATGGGTAATGCAATCGGAGAAATGGAAGGGCTTTTGCTCCCTGTTAATTCACTGCTTGCTAATGCACATCTTTCTCCCTGTTCAACTCTCGCTCTCTCATGGTTTTTCTCCTTTTTTTCTAATTCAGTTAAAATTCTTTTCAGTCAAATTGTATTCTTTGCTTCTTTAGCTTTGCCCTGAGATTGGGGTTAAGGTTTCACATTGATTCAGTGAGTTGCGTATAAATCGAGTGAAGTTACTCTTTAACTCTGTCGTGTTTTTGTCTTGTTTTTTGTTGGTTTGTCATTCATTATACTTGTACTTAATTTACTGTAAGTAGGGAAGGCTGTGTTCTTGTCTAATTAGTAACTAAGAAAGTAATTAAAACACCTGCTTTCATGGTCAGTGTTGTTTGCTCGTTGTCACTCTTGTCTTGAAGTAATTCTGATTAAACAACATGTGCAGTACATTCTTGCTCTGCCGGCTGCCAATTGACCCTTCGCTAAGTCCCGCCCCTCTAACACAGACTGGCAAATCATAGCTTAGCATTGGCCGGCTCCGCCCACGGTCCGACGACTAAGTCCCTCTGCGCCATCGACTCTCATGATCAGGATGTTCTTCATTCGGAGCTCGTCGTGGTTAAATGTGTCATAGTGATACTTATTAAACAACGTGACAAAACCTGTGGAGCTAACGTTAGCAGAACAGTTAGCGCTTCATTAACTAGCGTTAGCACGTCTATGCTACGCTTGCTACTGAAGGTACACTGAATGTACACACATGCTGCTTTTGCTTTTGACAACCAGAGCTACTTCTTAAAAACCCATCTAAACATATCGTTGGCGTGTTGGTGTGTGAAAACTCTAACACAACTTTTAAATACAATGCTATTGACAGAAGTGTGAACATGTTTGTTTAGAATATTAAAAAAGGGATTCAGCCAACTGTAATAAGACATTTTTCCCGTCACTTGTCGACAAGGTTTCCATGGTTTCTTGCCGTTAATTCCAGCAACTTGTGAAGTACAGCAACTCCCCAGTGTCCCTGTCTTATTTACACCCACGTTCATATTTTCATGGGGGTTTAACTCGTGATTCTGTTGTTATTAGTGAAAGAAACCTTCGGGGGAACATAATGTTCACTTGTTAGGTCATCTCTCCGGAACACAATGGCTCTGAAATCACTCCCTCACTCCCTCACTCACTACTCCCACTCCTTAGTTTAACGTCATTTAAAGTCATAACTGTTGTTTTGCCTCTTCCCTTGCACACACATGCATATATGCATATTATTAATACATTATAGGGAGTGACATGATATAAAAAGTCAATCAGTGTGTGATGTATAAGTACATATCATGGTACTGTTGTAGAAACCCGGACTCGTGAGATATGTAGCTTGATGTGACTCTACCACACTTGTTTTGATCATTGCTATTCGTCTCTACTTTCTTACAGGTCAAATTTAATTTAAAATCCTTCTTCAGATAAAAGCCATTATCCTTTGGCTTATCCTAATTCTACAAGCTGACAATGGCGTACTCATGCGGAGAGAACAGTTGAAAAGAACCTAATTTTAAGCGATTATCTATCGGAGGGTGGTTAGAATGATGTTATCAAAAGTGACCAACATGTGTTATTTTTTGCTCTGTATCCAGTTTCTTACTTTGAGAGCTGGAACTAATACTCAGCTGCCTCTGCTATTAGGGATGAGGCTATTAGTTTCAGCTGAGCAGCTGATTGGACCGATAAGTGTTTAACCTGGGTTCATCTCACACTGTGATGTCATCCTCCCGTCACTGTATTGATCGCTGTGGCCGTGGTGCTGCCCGGCCAATCAGTCCCAATAAAGCTACCAGGTAAATGTCTGAATGTGTGATTAGTCGTTATGTGTGTGTGTGTGTGTGTGTATATGTGTGAATGTGTTTGTTTATATCTAAAAGAAAGATAAGGATAGTAAGACAGGTAGAATTAGATACACACACACACACACACACACACACACACACACACACACACACACACACACACACACACACACACCACACAAGGAGGAATAGTGTGGCTTTGCCAGAATGTTTAGACCAGTCGATAGGTAATCAGCTTGGCGGGTATGTAACAGTAGTAATTCCCTCCTAACCCACTACTCGGCCTTCTGTGGGAATTAGAGAGATGCTGTCAGATTTCACAGCAAATTGGAATCCTTACACACACACACACACACACACACACCAACACACACACATACATAAACACACACACACACACACATAAACACACACACACACCACACAAAATAGCAAGGGAAAGGCATTGGTGCAGGGCTGAATGAGTCACATAGGACTTGGTGGAGATTACATTTTCCCTTGAATGAGAGTATGCACAGCAGGTAACCTACACGTGCACACACAAATGCATACCATGTTGTAGTTGCACATCTCCACATTTATCTTGGATCAGTTTTATCAACGCATAAAAGAAACTGCCATCAATGTTTTTTTTTTGTTATCGTGTATTTCAGACTTCACCTCCAGGCTTAGCCTGAAAGGATCATTTAGTTAAAAGTCGGTCTTGATAGAACGACAAAAGCCAACTCACGATAACTGACGTCCTGTTACAAAAGACATCAGAGCAATGAAAACAGCCATTGATTTAAACTGACACCAGAAAAACCAACCGGGGTGAGAAAGAAGGATAGCGCATATGAAACATGAACGTACAAGTCGTCCTTTGAGATCCCTATTGTTCCACGGAGGCTTATCTCTGTTGTGTCGGCGCAGTCTGACCTCTCACCACGCCTCCCCGTATCTTCTCTCTCTTGTCACTTATTCACCTTCTCCTCCGCTTACCTTTATCTGCCTCTGCCTCCACTCTAGTGACACCGAGCACAAGTTAAAACACACTGCCTGTCTGTGTGATGAATGGATCAGTGGTGGAGAGAGGAGGAGGAGGAGGAGGAGGAGGAGGAGGAGGAGCAGAAGAGGAAAAGGTCACAGTTTTCCCTGAATCAAAACCTCCAGTGTTTGAGAACAGAGAGTGCTGGTGTTGTTCTCCAAGGTGTGTCCTGTCACCGACATCACATGGTTGGCTGGATGGAGCAACATGGTGGGGCCGTAAGAGAAGGTCACACCAGGTGTTACACGAGCTAAGGGAGTCACAGACAATTATATGGCCATTTCCTGTTTCCTGAAAATAAGAGGCAAAGAGCCAAATCCAGAGTCACTGGTAGCCTGAACTAACATGGTGAATTATTCACATAATGTGTTCTTTGTGTTTCTTTCTCCCTCTCTTTTCCTGTTATTTTTTGGGGAATTCGTGCTCAATTTGTCTCAACTTGTCTCTTTGCCTGAACAAATGATGAACAGCAATAATGTTCTGTGTGAGAGTGAATAGGATCAAACTGAAAACTATCTTTTATTCTGTCTTATCTATTTCTTTGTAACTCACACAGTGTGGTATCGGGGTTGGCAAAGTCGGGCTTACAGCACACTGCGTTTGGCCAGACTGACACATCTAAATAACCGTTCGAGGGATTCCCACGAAATCTTGTACAGACATTCATGGTCCCCAGAGGAGCAATCCCACAGACTTTGGTGGTCCAGGGGCCTTTACTCAAGGCTGACATTTTTGGTTATACATTCAGTGAAGTGTCTCAACAACAATCTGATGGATTCCCATGAAATTTGGTACAGACTCTCAATAATCCCCTCAGAATGTATTGTAACATGCCAAATATGCTGACGTTAGCAATTATCTGAAAACACAGCTCTGTGTGTGTAAGTACAGCCTCACAGAGCAGCTTGCATGGCTGTCTGCTCTCGTTTTCATTTTGGATTAATCTGTAGTTTTATTCTGATTCATCAATAATCGATCCGTCTTTAAATGGTGGTAGAATACTGAGAGGTGTGTCCTGTCACAACGTACCATGCTCCAGAGTAACGGTGCCCACGTTGTCCAACCACCAGTCCAAAAGATGAAAATATTACATTTTTGATAAAAACACAGATAAAGAGCAGTAAATCATTACATATGAAAGGCTTGAACCAGCCAGAGACAATGATATTTAATTTAAATGATGACATGAATAACCAAAATAAGCAACATTAATAACAAAACAAAATCACTTATCTATATCTGTGGTAGTCTTTATGTCTTTCTCTCTGCTTTTCCTTTTTATCTTCACGCAGCTGCACACAGACCAGTCAGCTCTAGTCTGGTGATAGAGCCATCATCTGCACACACACACACACACACACACACACACACACACACACACACACACACACACACACACACACACATAACCGTAACACATGCATGCACACACACACAGGA
Organism: Leptoclinus maculatus; assembly: GCA_032191485.1. Taxonomy (NCBI): domain Eukaryota; kingdom Metazoa; phylum Chordata; class Actinopteri; order Perciformes; family Stichaeidae; genus Leptoclinus; species Leptoclinus maculatus. The sequence continues at coordinate 21,945,690 of JAVDOI010000009.1, forward strand.
AATGACCCCTAATTAAAAATGTTTTCCTGCTGGCTCTCACATTGCATCACGTTTCATTATTCACAGGATGTGGTGGCACTACTGTGAAACCTGCTGAGTGTCTGTCCAGTCGTGGTCCAGTCTTTTACCTCTCCCACCCGCCTTCTGGCTGCTCACCACACTCCTTTCCTTTCTCACTTTTCGCCCAACCAATCGTCAATATTTCATGTTTTACATATATATAGGCTAAAATGTTTGCCTTCCCTACGTCTTTAAGAGCAACTTGCATGTTGGCAACCTCAGTTAATGAATGTGTAGAAACTAGTCCTGTGTCTACATGTTCTGCTGTCCCTTCACCAACATTGACGTTACACCACGGGAAATCCATTGTGCGAAACGCACACGCAGGCCCTTTTCTTGTTCAGAAAACTGCACAATGCCATGTACGGCTGGAGTTTGTGCGACCTGCACAAACACAATAATTCCCTGTGATGAAATCTGGTGAAAATTGTTACTTATTCAAGGATAAATTCCGCAAGAAGCTGAACCTGCATGTTGCTCTTAAATTGCCTCTCTGCTTCCACCTCGGACAGCTCCCCTCCATTCCTTCGCTCGCCTCTCTTCTTCACATCACATTCTTTAAACCTGACCTTCATTCCGTCATGCTTGTGAGTTATTCGCCGCTCATTAGATGTTGTAGGCAGAGATTCCACAGTCCGTCTGCAGTAAACACAAGGACGCGACACGGACGGGAGGAAGATGGCGGAAGAGAAAGGTAAAAGGTGGGAGGGCGATGCTGTCGGAGAAGGACGGGGGATAAATGACAATAAGAAAAGAGGTAAACAAGCGTGAAGGACGGATGACATTTGATGTAAGAGGGAGTTTAAGAATGCCACAGTGAGAGGAAGAAGGAGCGGAGTACATAATCACTCCTTCATCGTTCCGCGGGGATGTATAAATGCAGCGAGTGTTGGGACTGATAAATAAAAGGGAGAGTGTGTAAATGAGAGCTCGTTTTATTTTATAGAAAGCTGTGGATGGAACGATTTTGCAGACCTGAACTGCTGTTACAGCTGCCGTGAACCGAGTTAAATCAATCTCAAGCTACTCCGTATTAGGCCACAGTCACCGGATACAAGACTCGCTGCGAGTCACAGAAAGGTTCCCTTTGCTTCAAATCTGCATTATTAAAAGAAAGAAAAAAGAAGCTTTTTTTTTTTCCCACGTTGACAACTGGCAAACTCCATCTGCTGAGGAAGATGATGTGAGTCGATGGAAAGCTCCAGAACAGCCTTGGGGGTGGGGGGGGGGGGGGGGGGGGGGGATGTTCAAGAATGAGCTTTAAATCTCGACAGCAGACTATAGTGACGTGACTCTTGCTTTGAAGGAAGTGATGCTGAATTTACCATGTCAGTCATTGCAGTACAAGTTATTCCACCAACCACCCACGTTTGTTTGGGTTGTGATTTGGGAATGGGGCGGGGGGGCAGCAAAGTAGCAGGACAGGTGGGTTAACGCTGCCTCTAACCATCTCCGGAGTCTGTCTGACTTTTTATATTCGCTTACTGTTCAGAAGCCTTCAAGCCTGCAGTGAAAGACAGATCTTACTCAGTAGTCTATCAAGCCGATAAGGGAGTACACCGCATTATAAATAACCTACTCAAGAGAATAGTCCCTGCTATTCTTGACACGACTGATAAATGGCAAGAGAGCAGCGTGTGTGTGTGTGTGTGTGTTTGAGTCACTGTTTCTGTGTTTGACGGTTTTTGGAGGTTAATATACGCCTGGTGTAACGAGAGGGAAATTGCTTTATGCCGCTAAGCCCTCGGGCTAGAGCATCGCAGTTATGATGAACAAGAGTTTAACAAAGCCTTCAGTTAAGAGGCTGCACACACACACACACACACACACACACACACACACACACTCAATCGAGTGCAGGCGTGTGTTCTTATGGTATCCACAAACATTCTCACAATGCAGGCATATATTAAACGGAGCCTTACCCTCTATCATTTTGTGTTCAGACAATGAGTATGTCTTTGGGATGTGTGTGTGTGTGTGTGTGTGTGTGTGTTTGTGTGTATTACATTGTATGAGTGGAGCTGTCAAAGAGCAGATTGTCCCATCTCTCATCATGGCGTGGTCGTAGGGTCAGGGGGGGGTTTGTGGGCGGCTTGATGTCTTTGCTGATATAAAACCCTGTCAACTGGAGACAGGACCTGTCACGCTACGTGTGTGTGTGTGTGTGTGTGTGTGTGTGTGTGTGTGTGTGTGAGACAGAAAGACTCTGATAAGTGCCCGCGTCTGTCGGGCAGTCAGGACTGTGAGGACCTGATTGAAAACAGTCTAAAAGGTCAAAGTCAAGAGTCGGATCAAAAGAGCTGAGAAGTAGCTGTTTAGTGATTGAGGTTTGGCCATAAAGATGTGCCTGGAAACACACACACACACACACACACACAGGTGCTCACACACCCTCAAACACATTTCAGGGATCAATAGTATCAGGGACAATGCTGTAATTCAGTGTAACAGTAATGAATGTTCCAATTAGGCTGCACTCAGCAATACATCCTCACAGTACAGCTTTTACAACAAAGTGTGCTTGTGTGTGCGGGACAGTACGAGTGTGTGTGTTTGTGTTTGTGGGCTGTATTTCTACTGTACCATCTATCTCTGTCTGGCCTGCACTCCAGCATTCACAGTGAGATTGCTGCTTATTACCTGTCTGTGCGGTGGCGTCCCGAGGGGCAGCCGTTGGGATATTGCTGCTCAGGGAGCTGCTGCGTGCGGGTCAGAGGAGAGTTGGCCTCCTTCTGCTGCGGTGGCCACACGAGTGCTACCTACAGCTGCGTGATGATGGCTAAGAGTGCTCCTTTTTGCTTAGTATTGTTTGTAGAGTTGATTTGTCAGACGGCAGCATGCAGTTAACTGGTGGTGCAACGGATCATAAAACTCCGGGCTCGGATCACGGATCAGAGTCACGGATCGGATCACAGAACGGATCAGCACAAAAGGGAAAAAAGGGAGTTCACATAACTTTTAGAGCTCCCTGGTCACGTTTTTAGTGCGATCGTCTGCCAATATGGATCACTGATGATCCATATTGGCAGATACAGATCCCTTTGTTGTTTGGTTATAGCAGCTGGTCTACAAGGCCATCGTTCCAAAAATCAGTGTAGACAATCAAAGATTCTAAATGTTATCCTTTTACTTTGTTACAGTCCTCTATCGTGTTTCTTTTCTTCATAAAAACACACAATTTAAATGAAAAGGAAATAAAAGGTATTTTTATTGATTAAAACAAATCTTCTCATTAGTAGTTGTAATTATGTATTAAAAGCTGCTTAGAGCTAGTGTTTCTTTATTTCACACTGTGATGGTTGACGTTAAACTGTGAAGTTAATCCGCGGTTCACTTGGGTGCTGAACCGCGGGGGGGGGGGTCCGTACGATACGCGTCCGTTCTACCACTACAGTTAACACACCATTGCTTTAAAAGGAAAACACAGCACTTTTAAAGCTAGCTCCTCCTGTTATTTCCTTCTTCCGAAACAGTGGTGAAGAACACCAGGAGCAAATGCCAAGTTTTCCTTAATGGTGCTAAATTTGAAATTCAGAGCATATCTGCTGCCTCCACACGGCTAACTGGAAAAAGGTGCACCTGAGGGGGAACCAGAGGGTGAGTGTTACCCTTCTCAGGTGTTAGCGACTGTAACCGCCGTATGAGAGCAGTGCAGAGCGGCGGCTGTGACCTAGCCAGCGCTCACATGCACTAAAAGGCACAAGTGGCCGGCCTCGCTGTCAGAAGAACTGAGAAGCTCAGATTACAACACACTCAGAGGGAGAGCGACATCATTCTCTGCCCAGGTAGCTGTATCTTTACATTTAAATAGTTGCTGCTATAGTGATACTCTAAATGTTGTACAGTGAACCTTTAGGAAAATAATGATTTCAACACATTTTAACAATACCGCAATAATACTGATAACCATGATAGGTTTTTGTTCTCACTATAAAGGTTGTATAAAGTTTGCATATAGCAGTGCATCCTTTGTGCATTAACACGCCTCGTCCAGCTCAGACTTCCAGTGATAGATTGCTTGTTAATACCAGGGGTAAATCAGAGCTAAAGCTCAGTAAACAAGCCGGCAGCATGCAGTAGGTGGGTTGCTAATTGGGTAGTGGACCCGATGCCTAATGAGGTTGCTGTGTATCTATATGATCCATTAATTGTACCGGACAAATGTAGAATTACACACACTCCAACCTTCTCTTTGACACATGCTCCTGCAGCCCCTCTGTGCGGGAATGAATAGTGGCTTGACATTTTGTGAGTCTTGCTGAGGAAAAGAAATCATTTTGGGAGGAGCTGAATTTGTCTGCTTTATGTGCGAAATGAAAATGTTGTCCCTGTCACCATGGCTATGCCTTTAGCACCCACACGGCACAAGAGTGATTGCGACATTCCTGCTTTATATGCCACCGCCTGCTAAAACGAGATCCCAGGAGAGATGAAGGTTCTGTAAAAGTTACCAGAGCAGAGGTGGTGTGACTTCACCTCTGCTCTGCGACTCCACATCAAGTGTTATTTTTCTTCCTTTTTTTTTTTCACATCTCAACTAATGGAATGAATAATTGAACGTGTGCATGAACTATTATTTTTGGAACATGTCTGACCGCCGTGAAAGAAGGCTGCAGCAGTGAACATTCAGAAACAAAGGTTATTTATTCCTTTTACTTGATGCTAGAAGTGTTTTATTATTCGCTTTTACACATATTCAATAGATCAAAGTGAAGCTCTACTGTCCATTACAATCCTAAAGAACATTTCTTCTAAACCACGGAAGATTAAATCATTATATATATTTATATTTATAATGCATGCATGTTTAATTCTGCAAAAAAAATGTTAAACAAGGAGATTTTAAGATCTTTGTGCTTCATGAAGTATGCACTTTAAGAAATAATTGACACTTTGCATGACGGGATAATGGAGTGGCATGCATTTTACAATAACTTAGCACAGATGTGACAGCATACGCTGCAATCTCTTTTAATCTTCATCCCTTCAGTGTTTTGTGTGCTTCCTTAATGTGTTAAGTGTTTGCAGGCAAACTGGCTTTTATATTCTATTATAATGATATATTTCATCAGCACCCCGTGCGCCATATGCACACACATTCCCAGGATTTTTGCCTCAGGACAACTTGTTTAGACTTGGAGTATCATAGCTGTTGTATTTAATATTTTCCTAGCTGGCATACAAGAGTAGTTTCACTCTTGTATGAAAAGCTGGACAAAGCCTGTACAGCCTGTCTGGTCCCGGGAAGTGTAAAGTATTTAACTCATATTATGGAAGAGGGAGTTACAGTGTTCACATTTTTTCGCTTGAGGTGTTGTCGAGACGTTTTAATATGCTGGAAAACCTCCTGAGCCAATAGCGTCTCTCCACAGTGAGGAAGCTGCTGCAGAGCCCCATCCAGGGAGAGAGACCGCAGGGCCCCCCTGCTGATTAGCTTGATTAATTAGACCAAGACTTTATCAAAGTGATATTTGGAGTTTGTATGCAAAGAGGCTTCCAGTAACGATAGCCGTTGTTGCAGTATTTTTGCTGCCATTGTGCCTGTTTGCTTTGCTCTCTCCTTTGAATAAACATTTACTGTTTATTCCTAATAACTCACTCCGATAGCTATTACTATGCTGATTACTTAATATACTACACCCCTTTAAAAAAGGAAGGTTCCCTTTTCAGTCTTGATTTGTCAACGCCAAAAATGATTGTCACTCTTAGTTGTTGCTTTCTTTAATATACCTGCGTTTTCCCCAGGCGGCAACTTCCGGTTCTGAAGAGTGAAGCCGATGCGGAAGTGTCTTAAAACGTGCATTCTCTCTACTGACCAGCAGGGGGCGACTCCTCCGGTTGCAAAAATAAGTCAGATTGTATAGACGTCTATGAGAAAATGACCCTACTTTTCACTTGTTTTATTACCTCAGTAAACATTGTAAACATGAGTTTATGGTCTCAATCTCTAGTTTAAAGTCTTCTTCAATACAGCATGATGTTCATTTAGTACATTATGGTCCAGTTTAGAGTCAAATAGACCATGAAGCAGAGTATGCTTTAGGGCGGGGCTTGCTGTGATTGGCAGGTCGCTGCCGCTACCAGACGCCGTCCCTACGTCACTCCTCCGCATTCCAAATATGGTAACTTCCGTTCATTGGCTGCAAAAAAAAACAACATGGCGACGGGCGTAATCCAAGATGGCGATGGCGAAACCGCCAAACTCGGGGCTTCCTAACGGCAGTCCACAAAGCAACGGGTGACGTCACGATGACTATACGTCCACTTCTTGTGTACGTTAGTTCCTTCTTTATTATGGCCCGCAGTAGCTTAGGCCCCTCCCTTCCCCTCCAAGCCATCTTTGCCGTAAACATTGTTTTATCGGTACACACATGCAGTGTGTGCCTGTGTGCTTGTGGGCGTGAAGAGAGGACTGTTGTATGTGTCGTTTATCAGGTTTAGTGATCATGCGTACAGATAAGCCTTTCAGACAGACTGGCAGATGGGCTGTGTGTGTGAAATTACTTTTGCTTTTGCTTTCCAATAACTTCATATAATATGTTCCATTTCTCTTCTTCTCTTTCGCTCACGCTCGCACACATTGCATCTATTTCACACACACACACATGCACAATTACTCTCTCTCCCAGACACATATCGCTTTACTCTCTCACCCTTTATGTTCAATCAATCTCCCGTCTGCCTCGACCGACAGCCAATAGTGGAGCTGATGGCGCAAAGGCCATTTTCTGTGAATCAGAGCGTTGTTTTGTCTTTGCCATTAGCTATTCATGAGCTCTCCTGCCTCAGGTCTGTATACCTGGATTGGTGCGGGCCGCGTATCGGGGATGCAGTGGCTGACTGAATGTGGATTAACGACGGTGTCACGTTTAATCCAGTCATGTGACGTTGCCAGGAGAGAGAGAGAGGGTGAGGAAGACAGAGCGCTTGTTTATCTCGTCAGCAGGAAAAAAGGAAAAAGCAGGTCTTGACCCGCGCCAATTTGTTTTGTGCGGCTGTAACAGAAGATAGATTAGCTGTGTCTGTGAATGTGTCTTCAGCGTTAAACATTTTCTAGTAGCACGGTCTGCGTGCACTTGTTGATATCCCTGCACCTGTGCTGCTCTGCGCGGAACAGGATTTCTCAGGCGCTCACTTTTGTTGTCATCATAACCATAACGGCAGATATAAATAATAAAAGGAAGGAAATCAAGAGAGATGGCGAGATTGAAATGAAGGAGTGAATAAATGAAAGTGCTGACTGCGTGGTGAAGGGGGGGGGGGGGGGCATGATGGAGCGCTTAATCATCGGCCCCGCGATGCTAAATGACAGCACCGGAGAGAGAAAGAATGAAAGACGGAGGAGAGGCACCGGGTGAGATGGAGATGACGGGGCAGCGCGCTTAGGTGAAGAAGCAAAGAGAAGAGGGAGGGAGCTCGAGGAGGAGGAGGAGGAGGAGGAGGAGGAGGAGGAGGGGGGATCGAAGAGAAGCGAGAGGGCATTCGATGAAGTGAGAGGGAAAGAGAGTGAGTGAGCGAGGAGAGTTTTTTTTTTTAAACCTGCATTTCAACTGAGCCGTACCATAAAGGACAAGGAACAGCAATGACTGTCTCTACACATCTCTTACAGACCTTTAGTGTCTAACTGGCATATTTAATAAATCCACTAGCTCCTATGTGGACTGCAGGGATACCTGCGTGATCTTCACTATTGCTTTGCTCTGTCTGCACACACACACACACACACACACACACACACACACACACACACACACACACACACACACTCACACACACACACACACACACACACTCACACACACACACACACACATCTCCCCCACTTACAAATTGCAAGAAGACTCAAGGAGATGAAACTCTGAACTTTGAATTCCTGAGTAGCTTTGAAGTTTTCAAACATCTCTCTCTTTCAGCCTCTCTTGTCCCTCACCTACATGGGGGTTAGAGTTCTGTGTGTGTGTGTGTGTGTGTGGGGGGGGGTGGAAGGCTTTTGTGATTGTAAATTATTTTAATTTTTTTTCAAATCTTCTTCAAGGTTTCTGCTCCCAACTACAGTTTTCTCTCTCATGAGGATTTTCCCGAGGTGGCCCCATCCCCTCTGTGCTGTGTGTATCTGGGACACCTGTATGTATGTTTAGATGTACTATACCGATATTTCTGAGCAGATCCATGTTCATGGCTGCTTCTGGAACCCATTTCAACACCAGAGGAAGCGTATTAACGTACTTCACGTCCCTGATCATGACATTTCAAATAGCACGCACAGTAGGAATCCGTTGTCCAAAAAACTGAGCAGCATTTTGACAAGATTCGGAAATAGACGAGAAAAGAAGTCACTGTGTAATCATGTTTGCCTGCTGTGTTGTTTTCATCTAGTGATTCACTAACTCATTCAGCACACACACACACACACACACACACACACACACACACACACACACACACACACACACATTCCCAGTGTTCCTGATATGAACGCAGGTTCGGCATGAGTTTAAATGAGTTGGCCCGTCTCTCTGCATTATGTGGCGATGAAAAGCAGTTTTTGTTTTTCTCTCTAGAGTATTTGTTGAGTTGGCCCCTAAAGGTTCACAGTCCTCACTGGAATGTGCTGTGTTCAGTGTGAGTCTTGTAGTGAGTACTGATACTAGATATCAGTAGAAAAGCTGCAGGTAGCTCGAAGCATGCGGCGTGTGCCTGCTATGAAAATAACTTCAGTCATACATCATCATATTTACTTGATGGGGGGGGACTAAGAGAAAGTAATGAGTCGCCCACCACCCTGCTTGTTAAACTGGGACGACTACTGTATTAATGTCTTTTTGGTGAATATGAGGAAAGCGTACCTGCAAACAAGTTTGCCTCAGAGAGTATTTGTGACAGCAAGATAATTAAAGATATTTTGAAACAACCATCTCTTTAAAGCACCCCAGCAAGCGTCACATACATATTCACCCAAACCACATCTAAAAATACCCACTCCATCAGCTCACCGACACGCCGAGAAATGGAAAAGCTAAACAAATGAATTATTCGGCAAAAACAATGAGCGTGTACACCTCAAACACCTCTCTGTCTGAGCTTCCTTTAGTCATCATCAGTTGACTTGTTTGCTATTACTGGAAACATCTGCGCCGGGATAGGTATGTGCCTGACCTTCTATGCGCCCGCCTATATTTGTGTGTACGCTCTGGCACCTGCGTTTAAACGTGGAAGTAAGTAAACACTCGGAAAAGAAAGTCATATTGTATCTTGGCAAGGACATTTGTCAGTCTTATTGAATTAATTTGAGTCTGCGAGAGAAACGTTTACGGAGACGGAGTCTGTCCTTCACTTTGCTGCCCTTGTCTGGGGAGGGAGGGAGGGAGGGAGGGGGGGAGGGAGGGAGGGAGACGACGAAGACCCTCTGTGTGCGTTGCAGTTGGTGGCAGATGTTGTCACGGTGGAAGGGAGGAAGTAAACATCCACATTTTCTGCACACACACTTGCGTTCGCCGAGCATATGGACTCATGCACAGTCAGGCGTAAGCACACACACACACACACACACACACACACACACACACACACACACACACACACACACACACACACACACACACCCTGAAATGCCTCCCACGTACCCGACAGCAACAAATTAGTTGAAAAGTGTGAAGAAAAGGGCAGATGGACGACAACAGTGAGTGAGAGAGGCAGATTGGGAGAAACTTAAAATCGAGTTAAATTAAAATCTGAGATTTATTCTACACGTTAGAACATAATTGCTGAAAACATGTTAAAAACACTGTGAACTATGTGGTACGGAATTGTGGAGTTTGATTGTTAAATGTTTTTTCTCCATTATTGTAACCATTAAAATGTGTCTGTGTGGTTAACAACACGTTTCTGTGGTGTATTTTGACTTTAAAGTGATCAGGGCCCCCACAGGTAACCGGTATCTGGCATAGCCAGTGGACATAACATGCACTCCCTTTTTGAATAGAGTGCTACGCTTCAGTCCAGCTCGAAATCAATGCTAAAGGCTAGAGATGAAAAGAAAGCAGAGGTGAGCACAGGGCGAGGATGGTGGAGACTGATGAAGGCAGATTTTTTTTTTAAAGGACTGGAAAGGAAGATGAAAGAGCGAAGACTGTGGGACGAAGTTCAGAGTGTTAGGCGAGGATGGACACTGGAGACGTGCTCCTGCTCCTTCTTGGCACCAGTATAAATGAGCGGGGAGCATGAATCACTCCTCACCCGTACTGACGTCAGTGTTCTCCTGGGGGCTTCACTCCACAGATATGTTTTTGGGGTGACGTCAGAGAAGGCAGAACCTTTTCAGGTGTGCAGGTATGCTTTGTAGCTGCGCTCTTTGTATTTGAGCGTTGTCTATGTAGAATGGTCTCTTTCATCGTCTATTTTAAACTCTTCTGACCACTGGATTTGGACATTGGCGTTCATGCGAGAGTTGTTTGCGGCTTTAATATTATTTTTGTGTCTGTGAAGCCTTTTGTGAGCAGAGGGCTGGACACAGACTGAGCCTCAGGAGCGAATGCTAAATGGAAAAAACACGAGTGATGCGGCTGTTTAGGATGCTCCACCTTCCGTGCCCAACATTCCGGCTCCCCGTGCCCTTCTCCTCCCTCACACCTCACACCTCACCTCACCTGCACTTATTTGCTCAGATGACCTTCTTCTCCCTCCCCCCCCCCCCCTCTTTATCCCTGTCTGGCCTGTCACGGTGAGATATCCCGGTTGCCGCGGTTTTGATCTCCGCCTTCAATAATGAATGAAAGGATACGATTCGTCAATCACTTCAAAACCCACAATGCCCAAGGTCAGGACAGTGGCAGCTGTCAGAGGGGATGATGGCGAGCACAGACAGGTGTGTGGACGGGCTCATGCACAACACGTACGCTCCAAAGAGCCCCCTGCGCTTTGTCAAAGGACGGGCGGACCAACGTTTAGCAAAACAGGGAAGTGAAAGAAAATGAGCTGAAGACTGGGAGGCTTAGAGATGAAGGATATGTGAGAGTGTAGTTTACTACACTATTGTTTCTAATTCTGTTTGTATAACAGACGCACACAATTTTCTTTCTTTCTAAGGACTATAATTGACTTTTACACAAATGCTTTCATAACTTTTCTTGAAATTCCATTGTGTGTTCATAGATTAACATCGACTATTAAATACATTTAATTTTCTTCAAAACTGCACCAAGTTACAGAACCTACTCTCACTCTCACTAAAACAAATATCAAAGCTGTTCCAAAAGTTTAACACACACACACACACACACACACACCGACAACATGGTGTGTGTGTGTGTGTGCATGTGATTTTACCATCTGTGCCACTTTTTGTGCAACAGAAACCATCATGTGGAACATCATGTTTGTGACTTTGACCGACCAAAGATGAGATGTGTGAGACCGTTCAGCTGACAACTGGCCGGTTTCGATCGGGTGGCCGATCAATAAGACCATCTTCAGTATGTCTGGGTTTGTGTGTGTGTGTGTGTGTGTGTGTGTGTGTGTGTGTGTGTGTTGAGTGAGATGGACCCTGGAGTCATGTCACCAGACTATCACATGTCTGAATGTGAAATCTCTCAGTATTACTGTGGATCTGGGTCGAGTGTGTGTGTGTGTGTGTGTGTGTGTGTGTGTGTGTGTGTGTGTGTGTGTGTGTGTGTGTGTGTGTGTGTGAAGCCCATGGCTGTGATGTGAAGTCGGGGTTGTGATAGCGTACGACAGGTTCAGGAACAAACTGGTAAAGCCTCAGCCACCATGACACCCTCTGTTGTCCTTGTTCGGATCTGTCCATGGACTTCAAACCTGACTGAATGATAGTGTGTGTGTGTGTGTGTGTGTGTGTGTGTGTGTGTGTGTGTGTGTGTGCACAATACAAGTTTGTTTTCTACCTGCAGAAGGACTGTTTTTAATAATGAGATGTAAAATAGAGGCAGAGGGAGGGGGGAGGGGGGGGGCGTCCAGGGGATAAGAAACAATGTGCAGAGAGTAAAACAGAGGAATAATTATTGTGCGCGTGTTTGTGTGTCATTCAAAAGTATCGAGGAGCTTTCACAGTCGCTTGTGTACACAACTTTCTTCAGAGAGAGAGAGAGAGGAGGCTGCCGTCTCAGCGGGAAGTATTCCTTTCACTCCCTCCCTACTCTCCCACTCACCTCCCCTCTCCTCCTGTCCGCCTGTCTGCGCATCAGGAGATAGGAGCTGACAGTTGTTTGTGTGCATGCGTTTCCGTCTGTGTGTGTGTCCGTCCTTGCATTATGTGCCCCGCAGTGTGGCCCACCTCTTAAATGTCACTGATCACAGTCCACCTGATTAAACAAACCCACCCCCCCCCACCACCACCTCTCATATCACCCGTTCATCTCCCACTCCCCTTCTGCCCCAATTATTGCCCAATTTCCACGGACCTGCACTCCATGCAGCCGCAACATAACTCCCTAAGACACACACACACACACACACACACACACACACATGCAACGACATAATGTTCTGTTATGTACCAAAGCAGGTTACTGCACATTATTCAGTTTAAGTACAACGTATTGAAGATTGGCATTATTAAACGCCAGAGGAAGCAGTAAATTGACATTTTAAAAAGAGTGCTCACTCACACATTTTGCTTCGGCTAACCTCTAAAAAGAACTACACAACGGGTCAGTCACTAAATGAGCACAGGCCAAATTGGAAAACGGCCAAAGACAATATAATACTGGAGGTATTAATTGGGTACATTTGTTTGATTTCACCTGCTACTGTAACCGAGCAGAACAGAATATTAATGTGAATCCAGACGGGGAAAAAAGCTGCAATTTCAGCTCAACCTGTTTTCTCTCGAATGTGTTGCTCCTTGAAAGACTCGAACCAAAACTCTGCGTTATACTATCGCCGTCTTTAACATAAAGAAGTAGACACACAAAGCAAAGTCAAGGACGTGAACTTTGAACTCTTATCCGTTCACGATTGTTCGCCCGAGCTCGTGTCTCCTTGTGTTGCGTTGTGAGCGATCGTGTGTGCGCGTGTGTGTGACGGTGTAGGCGACGTCTCTCCCGCTCTCACATCTGCCAATCGCCACGTCGGTATCAGCCAGTCAGCTGTCACCTCCTCGCAGACAGCTGTCGGTCAAGGCCGGCGGAAAAAAACACGATTGGAGCAGTCGAGGAAGGAGCTCGGAGGAGGGAGCTGTGATTGGCTGTCAGAGCAGGAAGAGAGGGTTAGGGCGGCGTTAATCCGATCTTCAGTGAAGAGATGCTTTGTTCTCGTATGGAGTCATGGACGTTCAGCAGTCAATTAAAGCAGCTGCCAACTTGAAAAGGCACGAGTTAAACTACCGATCAAAGCACTCGCGTTCCTGTTTGCCACGCCTATACCATTCTGCTACATCTGACGGTTGGATGGAGCAGAGGAAGCATTTTGCTCTGTTTTCGGTTCAGGAGCGGTGCTTCTAGTCCGGGCAAAATTCAGTTCCCCATGGACTCTCCATCTCCCAATTCAGCCGAGGCCTGTTGGGATCAGTGGGTGAGCCGCAGCCTAGTGGGTTAATGTCAGAGCCGCTTTGATTGTAGCCTCATCAAAGGCAGCAGGTGTTTCGTGCTTAGCTGTCATCTCGTTTTGGCCAATACATTCCTTCAGTTAGAGCTCCGTGATGGATGTGTGAGAGGCCGGGGGAGTCGTCTATCAGTTGTGTTGCACTTATCGCAGGGAAAGACATTGCGATCGTGAAGATTATTATAGTTACGATTCAGGCACCACAGCTGATCGCAGATAGATAAGCTGGTTCCATTTCCGGTCCGGACCAGCTGGTGTAGACATTCAGGAGGTGAAAACATCCAGTGTGTGTGTGTGTGTGTGTGTGTGTGTGTGTGTGTGTGTGTTAAATGAGTCTATTCGTTTGTGTTTCGATCCAGTCGCCGCCCATAAAGGTTATTTTAAACATGTTTGGCTTTTTTACGACTGGACTCGGCACTGTCATCATCATTTAGCGGAAGGAAACATTTAGAAAAGAAAAACAAAGCGACGTGCCATGACAGAGAATTAAATTATCTTCCACTTCATCAGCTTTTCAGGTCAGAGCCACAGCTCAACTGGAATTGGCCTCACTCACAGCTTTCTCTGCAGAGTTCTTGTTGCCCACCTTTCTCAATCCACCACTTCAGACACATTTTCCATTTTCTGCTGTTTACTTTTACGGTTAGAATAAATATTTAAAAAAAAGAAACCAAACACGGAGTTAGCGGCTTGTCTCTTACAGCTTATCCAGTGTGTTGATCTCTGGACTTACTCAGAGGTCTATCACGATGATTACGTTATGGACTTATCGTACGATATATACGGACGTGATCTAGATCATTTCTGCTGACCTAAATCTTGCCCTTTGTGTATTTTAGCCGACGTGAAGCCGGAATAGACAGCAGGGTTTTTCCTGCCATTATAAAACCTGGCCATTGTGCAGAAATGTCATGTCTTTGTTAACAAAGCACAAGAGTCAATATACTGTTTTTTGGCTGCGCGGTTTTACTTTATTTCTGTCTATTTTCAGTGTACTTGCATTATTGTGCTAATATATCATCATTAAATGGTCTTCAAATGGCAATAATAAAGTGTGTCGCAATTCTTTCTGGGATAATATACCGTCCAACAAAAGAGGTTATGGAGACACTCAGTGGTGCATTATGTGCTCCTCTCTGCATGCCAAGAGCTGAAACAACCCGTGTGTTTAGGTGAGAACACTCGTAATGTGTGGGCTGTTGCAGAAATCTTAATTCCTCTCAGCTTCATGCAGTAAGTATTCACCAACAGCATCGGGGACTATTTCAGGTGCAAAATGACGATATATTGGTATTGTGTTTCCACCCGGGGAGATGGAGTTTAATTCCTCAGCCCCTCCACTTTACATTGTTCAATTAATTAGCCTCTTTTTTGACCCTATTTTTCTAACTGGCTGCAATATGCCAAAATCTCAACTCATAATTCTTCCTCCCGCCGCACACACTGTCAGTCCAATTAAGTGTTTTTAAATGCCTGTAGAAACAAGCGCTGGCAGACTTATTAGATTAAAAAGGAGTAGAAGTCATTTGCACCCCATAATCAAATAGACTGCTGTTACCACGGGAAGGAAGAAACTGCCTAGCTATGCAACTTTTACCCGCTTATTCATAGAAAATGTACTTGTGATAAAAGAGTCTGATGTAGTTATTTGCTCCCCTTCAACCTCATGCGTCAAAAAGGCATGGTGAGGGGTGTGTGTGTGTGTGTGTGTGTGTGTGTGAGACACAGTGAATCAGTATTCACAGACTGTAGGCACTTCTGCCGGCTATGTCTCACAGTAGGGGTTAGCTCTATGAAGATAAAGTGATTTCTCTGGAGTGAGTGACCCTAAATCTGACCTGACACACACATACAAGTCCACACACACACACACACACACACACACACACACACACACACACACACACACACACATACACATATCCAATAATTAAATAGGCACTGTTGGAATAAGCTCAACTTTAGTTTTATCCTTGCGCTCTCACTGTTTTGTTTTCTTTGACCACATTCATTTCAAACTTCCAACACAAAATAAACAAAAACCTTCACCCGTGCCGTTAGCGGTTAGGCAGCACTTTGACCTCATGTCGAGCCGGAGAAAATCTCACATCTCAACACAGCTGTTGCAGTAAAAATCCAGGATTAATCCTGGGATGTTTAAGGCAGCAAGTCGTAAGAATAATGATCGTTACTGGTCCATTTGTAAAGGACAAGTCATGAAGGGCCTAATGTCCACCACACTTGGAGTCCCTGTAGGAGAGGAGAGAGGGCGGGATCGTAGTGGACTATCCGCCCCTGATCCTTCTTCTCCTCCTGTCCTTTCATCCTCCTTCGCTCCCTCTCCCCTCTATCACAGCGCTCATCTCCCCGGCAAATTGAATTCTTCCCCAGTATCTGCCTAAGCAGCTTCACGAGACCCGGCCCGGGGAGCAGGGACGGGCACATGGAGGAAGTGTGTGTCTGCATGCACATCTGCCTCTCGACTCTCCTGTCACATTTAGAGGACAATCTCTCTGTTAGGCGACATTTCCCCCCCCCCCCCCCCCCCCCCCCGAAGAGGTAAAAAGCCGAGACCTTGAGCTGCCACACATTTTGACAGAGATGGACCGAGGGGCAACAAGAGACTCGAGGGAGGGACAAAGAGAGGGGAGGTGGACTTGATAGAGAGACAGGCGGTTGGATGGTACAGCTTGTGAGAAAGACAGACAGGTTAGGAGAAGGGAAGACTGTGAGGGAGGGAGAGTGACATTGAGTGACAGCGAGACAGACAGCGGGGGGGGGGGGGGGGGGGACAGTCGACATCAGTGAGTGAAACAGGCTGTTAGCTGACCTTGCTCCTCTCAGATGTGACGTTCTCTGCCTCTATCTGTACTCCCTAATGGACCCCCTCTAAAGTAGACCATGGGTTTAAATGGCCATGTGAGGGGGGGGGGGGGGGGGGGCAGCGGTACAAGGTATGAAGTACGAAGAAAGTAGTAGATAAGTGGAATGGAAGGAAGCAGGTGCAAAACGTCCACATCTTTCTATTTGTACAGTATGTTCGTGTGCCAGCCTTTCTTATTGAGGGTCGTATTTGGTAAGCTGTAAAAGCTGCAATCTGTGCTGCACACACACACACACGCACACACACACACACACACGGGCAGGCAGGCACACAGCGGTGAGTTATCGTGCTGGTCAGCACTATGACATTGGAGTCTGCATTGCCAGCCATCGTCTGTAGAAACAGAATATTCCAAATAAATCCTTACCCTCACGCACACACACACACACACACGCACAGAATCCCATATAAATCTATCTTAGATGGAACACTTCCCTCTTGTGCAGGGAGCAGGCAGCTATCAATCTTAAAAGAGAGATAGAGAGAGAGAGAGTGAGAGAGAGAGAGAGAGAGAGAAACAGTGGAAAGCAGAGGAATAGAAGGGGAGAAAAAGGTGGCCCTGAGACATCCACAGGGAATGAGGAATCAGAAAGGAAACGGAGACGAAGTGACACGGCTAGAGGAAAGACTGAATGGAGGAAGTTGAAACGGCAGGGAGGAGAGATGATTGAGTTGACAGGAAAAGGAGAGAGAGAGAGAGAGAGAGAGAGAGAATGTAAAACTCTGCCTCAGAGTTATGGACCTGTCCATACGTACTGTAGCAAGCAGATAAGACTGCTCCCCTCTAACCCAGCCTGTGTGTGTGTGTGTGTGTGTGTGTGTGTGTGTGTGTGTGTGTGTGAATGGTTGATGAGTTGAATAAATCTTTTTGCCCCCCTCCCACCCTCATGGTACACCCCACACCCAGATGCTGATTTTTTGCTTAGTGGATCCAGGCCTGAACAGCTGCCGACAGGTCCTACAGCTAGTTGCTGTGGACAGACTCTTTAGCCTTTGTGCCGCTATGCTTGTGTGCCCGCGAGGCAGATCTGAACACCTGAGCCAAGAGTTAAAGACTGGCCGGCATTGTTTAGACGGCAGCTGCAGCCGAGCCATTCAGCAAATGTACCTCGCAAGGTCCGGGCCAGCGATTCAACAGCATTATCATGAGATGCAATACTGGTACTGTACCATATCGTACAATCTCTATGCCTGGATACGTGACAGTCTAGCCGTAGAAGAATGTAAAGGAAGTTATGAGACACAATGTCTTGATATAGGAAAAGAACCGATGAGGTGAACTGTTGTCTATGACAGTAAAAGGTTCTTGTCACCATATCTTTTTGATCTCATCCCATCTATATTTGTCATTATCCATTATACATACGCACCTCTCTCTTGACGTGCAACACACACACTGGCATTTGATGCGATTCAACTGACGCCGGCAACACACAGCAGATGCTCTGTGCCCGGCAGAAGAAGTAAGTAACAGTGTGTCGTTCCAGGGAGTAAATGTGATAGAACTGCTGCTTTTCTGGACCGCTGAAGCGCATCAATGCGGCAAAATAGGACCTGCCGACACGGTGATGCATGTCACCGCTATGTGGGCCTCCATAGAAAAAACAATAGGCGCCAGTGTTTTGACATGCATCATGTGCTACATGTGTTTCCCTTATTGCTAGGTAATGTGAAAAGTAATGTCGTCATCTGTGATATTGTCAAACACCAAACTGCCTTCAGCACACCTTTGACACTTTGTAATTACTGCAGTTATAAACGTCACAATCTATGTTTAATATCAAATCCATGTAAGAATGAGCATTTAGAGCGCATGGCAACAGATAAGATCCGTGGTCTTTGTGCGATAGTGGTAGATTTTCTGACACTTTACAGGGAGAGCTTTGCAGAGGAAAACATTAAAGTGTTTTTTTTTTGTAGGTTTTTTATGACTGCAGGAAAAGTGGTAGAGCAACGCGTTGACAGATCTCACTAATGGAGTGGACTTTCTCCAGAGCTAAATCCTGTTAGATGAGTCTTGGCCCACTCTCTCGCTCACACTCTTGCTGTGACTAATTATAGAATAAATGAGGGACTTGCAAAGGTGAAAAGGACAGAGTCTTGGCTGCAGGAGCAGGGAAGACGACGTTGATGTGAGTGAAAACAGTAGATCAGAGCCAACGCTATTCCAGCCTGGATACATTGTTATTTAAATGTTTTGTTCAACCCGTTCTGTGAGGAAAGGACGGAACATGAATGGAAACCTCTTTTTTTTTCTGTGGTGGATGAATTCGGATGCAATCGGCTTCAAAGTCCAAGCGTGACCAACTCGGACGTTTTCATGCCACGAAAATAACACGTCTTCCTTTCTGTGTCTCGGTGTGTCAGAGGTCGCTCCCTACCTGCGGGGGGGTGGACTGAGGCAGCAGGTGGTGTTGGAGGGGAACAGGCTGGTGCTGACCTGCCTGGCTGGAGGCAGCTGGCCTCTCCAGTACCGCTGGACTCTGAACAACAGCAACGTCACCGACTGGACACCACAGTACAGGTCAGTTACCTGCCAACCGGCTGGTTGTGTGTCCGTCAGGCATTCTTTCTTTTGTTTCCGTTTTCCATCCTTCCTTCTGACAGTCTTCTGTGTGTTCAGTCATGCCCGTAGCACGGAATACAACAGCACACGAGCAGTGGGCCCCGAGTGATGGAGTGTGTTTAGAGAAGGTCAGAACATTTAGACAGTGAAGCCAAAGTGAGATTAATAATTACATTAGCATCATAAATATGTATATGGTCTGGGGGAAGAAGTGGAGAACCAATCAATACGTCTGAGCTTCTTTCTCTGCATTTCTCTCCGCACCTCTCTTCTTCTTCTTCTTCTTCCCTTTTCCTCTCTCTCTCTCTCTGTCTGTCCCTGTGTGTGTTGTTGGGTAAGAGCTCAGCAATACCTCTCAGCAAAACTGCAGCTGTGAAACAAAATTGTTTTTCACATCATTCAGAAATAGAGGGGATCTTGGGAGCGCATACACACTGAGGCAGGGAGAGCCAGCATTTTGTAGGCAGTTGCTGTTCAAGCCAGGAGGCGTTGTGTAGCTCTGGACTGCTCTCAGCGATCTGGCTAGTTTAGTGTGTGTGTGTGTGTGTGTGTGTGTGTGTGTGACCATCTGAAAGACCTGATTTTAGCACATCCACATTACTTAAATTTTTCTTAAATGTAGACAGGTAGAGCGAGTCGAAGGGTTGGCGGTTCGATCCCCAGCTACTCCTGTCCATGTCCAAGTGTTCTTGAGCAAGACAC
Source organism: Leptoclinus maculatus (assembly GCA_032191485.1). Classification (NCBI taxonomy): domain Eukaryota; kingdom Metazoa; phylum Chordata; class Actinopteri; order Perciformes; family Stichaeidae; genus Leptoclinus; species Leptoclinus maculatus. The sequence goes on from JAVDOI010000009.1 coordinate 21,965,462, forward strand.
TAAACCCCAGCTGGTCCCAATGGTTAGACTGGTGGGCCTTGGTGTGTCAATGTGTGTGTGGGTGATTGTTAGACAAATTATAAAGAAATCTGTATAAAAGCGCCGTATAAAATGCATTCCTTTCCATTTGTACATACTTTGTCCCTTTTCAACACCTTCTCTATTCGTCTGATTTATTTTATTTTCAATTACCTCTTATGCTTATGTTTAATGTACTGGACAGTGAATACTTCAGATGAGCAGCGCTGTAAGTGAAACTGATTTACATTAATGGGAACTCCAGTTATGTTTCCTTCTCCAGCGTCAGTTCAGCTACAGTTGCCTGGCACTTTTTACACACTTTTTTTGACACATGGTGAGTTGCAGTAAAACAATTTGTCGGCAAGTTAGACTTCACTCGTGACACGGCTACCGTATCGTCTTCAAAAGTGTAACAACAGTTTTACTGACACTTTTCACAAAGTCTTCTTTTTCCAGCCAACCCTAAAATAGACAATGATATCCACATTTGTTTTTAACATGAAGCCATAATAGGTTTAATGTCAATGATGTGGTCCTCTGCATCCACGTTCTTATTCAATGAATGCACACGTCACATGGTGGGGAAATACATCCAGTCATTGAAGCTACAGGGAGGGTTTGGTCTGAAGCTGTCTCATTGAAAAGCCTGATTCTAACTGTTCTCATCTTGAATCACACTTCACACGCAGGGCTGAGAAATGTACTGAGACATTACGTTATTGATTGGGAGCCGTAAACGTTGAAGTTTGTGTTGTCGGGAGGAATATAAAGGAAAAACTAGTTGGAGTTTCAGAAAATACAGTGACAGCCCCTCCGCACACGCCTGTTAAAGAACGTAATGGAACACGGACAGAAAGATTAGATGCGGTGTCCAATATCAAAATCTGTTTCAGGATGAGAGCTGCTGTGTAATGTGCCATTCCTGATTCAGATGGACTTGCATGTGTGAGTCTTTGATGCACACATGTGTGTGTGTGTGTGTGTGTGTGTGTGTGTATGTGTGTGTGTGTTGGCACTAAGCATACACTAACAGCCTGGGAGTTAAATACTTGGCTGTCCTGGTATTCATAATGAGCCCCAAAGCGATGTCCAGTTTTACTGTGTCTACCCGGTTTTCATGTAATATATATGTGTGTGTGTGTGTGTGTGTGTGTGTGTGTTTGTGTTTGTGTTTGTGTTTGTGTTTGTGCATTTGTGTGTTTGTCCAGCATGGCACCAACCTAGATCTTTTGCCAAGCTTCCCATTAGTGAAGCACAGTCCATTAAAACCCCATTAACTACCCCTCTCAGTCAAAAAAACTAAAAAACATGCGCACAGTCACAAACATTCTCATACACAACTCACACACACACGTACACACATCTACTGTACGTACGCACCACTTTGCCTTCCCCTCTGTTATTGGGGAACGTTGGGAACATTAGGCCCAATCCAATATCCAAACAAGGTCATGAAAGAGAATTGCACAAGAGTGCATACATATGGACAAACAGACCGCCACCTTCTTTCCCTTCTGTCTTGTTGGTCTCCAAACTGCCCAACATGTATTTAACTTCTTCTGTCTGCAATTAAAGAAAGCACAATTAATAACAATAAAATGTTAAAAAAAAAACAGCCTCATCACCACCATGCTGTCTCTGTGTCCGTCCCTCTTTAGGTTGTCTGTCCGGTCTCTGAAGAGGACTGATGCTGGCCTGTATCAGTGCATGGTGAGGAACCGGATGGGAGCAGTCATACACAGGAGAACAGAGGTGCAGGTGGCCTGTGAGTACACAAGTGTTTCTTGTTTTTTCTATTCTAATAACACCAATACGGGAGGTTTCTTTTCAATGACTAAGGATGCTGGTTTTGAAGGAAACGGATCCAGCAAGGCAACAAGCAGCCTCTCTCTCTTAAAGTCCAGCTGAAATCCCAATTAGTCATCCCTTTTTGCAGTCGGAAATAGTGTCAAAGTAAATTTACTTTTTTATGTTGCAATAACTGGAAGAAAAGGAAAAACTGTATTTTCAAATATATTAGAAATTCTCCTTTTCTCTCTAAACACCCAATTTAATTTCAGTTGGACTTCAGTTATTGAATGTAATATGTGGAAAGCATTTAAGCATTAAAATACAGAGCATACACTAAGCCAGAAAAATATATCCATGTTGCATTTTTTAAGACAAATGGTCCAGTCACAGCAGCATGTAAAACAGTGAAATCAGTTTATCTAATTGAATCGTTGCAATCAGTGGAATTGTTTCGGGGGCAAAGCAAATGTGTATGAACTTCCACACACAGTTAGGAAGCCTTCTTGACAGCGCTGCCCTAACAGGGACCGAAGAGTCAACAATGGAGGAAACTACAGTGTCATAGCGGCGGTGCCGTACAAAGACACCTCTTGAATAAACAGTTTGAACTTATTGTCCTGCTAACGACCGAGCTAACTAGCTTGCTAACTGACTCTGAGAGCTTCAATACATCGCTATATTGAATTAAACAATGTGGGACTATTAAGGGGGCCTAGTACAGAGGAAATAAGAATAAATTCTGAGAGCTTTTGTAACTGACTGCGCCGCCAGCTAGCGTGTTAGCGGTTAGCTCGCCAGCTAGCATATTAGCGGTTACCAGCTACACCTGCGAGTAAAGTCTTCGTCACCAAGCTACGTTCACGTAATTTCGTGAAGACACACGGAAGATTTTTGATGGGACGCTTTCTGCTGTGACCATGCTGCTTTATTTCAGTGATTTGCATTGCTTGTATTCATATAATTGTAATTTGATACGTTGATATTGATACTCGTGCCCGTCACGCCTCTTTCCTCCTCCAGTTATGGGGAAGTTCGCCGCTGAGGAGCAGAGAAAGACAGTGACTCAGGGCCGAGCAGCCGTCATCAGCCAGCCTCCCCTCGCCTCTTTCCCCCGACCCCTGGTCACATGGTACAAAGACGGACACAAGATAATCCCCAACAACCAAATGTAGGTGTCTCTTCATTCCCTGTCTCACCCCATCTTTCTCTCTCTCTCTCTCTCTCTCTCTCTCTCTCTCTCTCTCTCTCTTTCTGTCTGAGTATGCAGAAGCACTGACAAAAAAAAATATCGCTTGAGATACAATTTCAATTTTACACTTCTTATCCCTCCGTGGTATATCAATTAGCATGCAGCAGAAGCACAAAAGCCATTTTTAATCCGTGCACACCAATTGTTATGAATAATACTCCATTTAGATAACTGACCCTATTCATTAGACATCTCTACAAAAGACCCAGGACATTATCAAAAGAGGATAAAATGGATTTTTCAATGAATCAAATGGTTTTCTCTTGTCTGATCTGCAAGGTCATTAAGTAATTTTAGGTGGAGCTGTTCTTCAGTATTAATTGTACAGCAGAGGGTCCCTGGATGTGTGGTGTGAGCTGTATTTCACACTCTTTTGTTTAATGCTGTTGTCGGGCTGCGTTTGAAATGCCGGTAATTTGCATAATATTATTCCGTAGCTCCTACCCGCTATCCTGTCAGTGTCGTTATTTTGAAAAATGTTCATACAGTGTATTAATGATGTAATTATTCAGACAGAGCCGGGACGTGTATATTTGTTGTGAAAGGTTTCTCAGAGTAATGTGCTGTAGATTGAGGCAGTATCTTAAGTTATTTTGGAATATCCGTTTGAATCTACTCGCCGCTGAAAGTAGGTGTCTTGAGATACAGACCTTCAGTGGTTTCATTAGGCGGCTCTCAAAGCCCGAGATAACTAACTCCCCATTAAGAACACCAACTGCTCCCCTGTGTGTTATTGAGGGAAATTGTCAGTGGCCTTGCTGTACACTTAAATGGCCAGATAGCAACTTTTTCATTCCTTTTATGACAGTCACCGACGCAAAAGTGCTTGTGAGAAAGCCTTGTGGAGTTGAGGTACATTAACAGTTTTTTTTTTATTTATTTACTTTATCATTTTTTTTTAGTTGGTTCACACCTAGATTGACTCGGCTTTTTAATTTGAATGGACCTGGAAAATGGCTCTCCTGTTAACTTAATGGGGCTCCATTGAGTGTGGTAATGAGGATGGATTCAAGACACTGCCGGTATATAAAGTGTTTACTGTCAACATCACCTCTACAGTGCCCTCACCCTTTACAAATAAGAGCGCTACTGCCACTACCACTGCCGGGTAAGAATAAAAAATGAATAAATGAATAAATATCTGTCTGTAGTGTGAAAAAATTGGCTCCTAGTGCTCCAAATGTTCACCTGCCCATCAATTAATATAATGGCCACTTAACCACATCAGAGTGGTTATTAACAAAGAGCCGCCCAGACTCTCTACAAATCTCATTCAGATCCTTTTGTAACAGAAGAAGTCCAAGTTCCAGCCTCACAGAGCCGCTACGGAGGCTGGTGACACTATAATCATTTAAATATGGGGGAAATGTAGTAAATCAATATATGTATACTGTTAATATTCATATGTATTATTAATCTACTCTTTATCATACATTGTATATGATTAATCTTCTACTAATTACTTAATTAAAAGCTTACCCGGACCTGTAGATCTGTGTTCATATGAGCACAAAGAACAAACTATCCACAAACTATGTGTTTGCCAACCATTTCCTTCAAGATTATGTCACATCAGTAGCTAAAACAGCGTGTGTTTGGCGGTGGGGATCTGGTCTGGAAGATCCCCGATCCAGAACCAGTTGCAAAGAGTAACAGAAGCCATCAATACTAGAAGCATGACATAGAGATAATGAATGTTGAGTTGAAGTCGGGGTGGCGGCAGAGATTGCAGAGTCGGCGCTGATGTAACGGTTGCAGCAGTAGGTTAGCGGAGCGGCTACAACGCGACATGATTTGACAGCGAGCGATGTGCTGTCACACAGGAGCAGTCAGCCGAGAGGTTTGGCCCGATGATGGCGACACGGATGACGCTGTGGCCTGTGTCGGAGCCAGTATGTGTTGTTAATGTGGCTACATCGGCTCCATTTCTCTTTGGCCTTTATCTTAATTGAGTTGGGGGGGGGGGGGGGGGACAGTTTAACATCCTGCCCAAAATTGCACAGTCTCTGCATTTTATTATCAAGATAACCCATTAAATTCATGGTTTTCCTCAGCTATTTACTGCAGACAGAGTTACTTCCCACTGAATACCTGAATGCCTCCACTGAAGACATTTCTATGAAATACAATGTTCGGGGCATTCTGGGGATAAAAAAGGGAGGTGCTGTTTCACACAACAGCGGCCTTACACTTAATCTAGGAGATGTTTTATTTGGACCATATACCGGTTTTATGCAGAGAGACAGAGACACGTCACTTCCATTAATTTGATATAAATCATGTTGCTCCATCTCAATTAACTCTCTTGAGTGTCCAGGACGCCCTCTCCCTTCCTGATCAGAGAGACAAACAGAGAGAGAGATTCAAAGGTCAGTATCTCAAATCATACGTTTCTTCACACCTCTGACAAATCTGTCACGGCCGTACTTCATAAGGGAGAGTTCCACTCTGACAGTCTTGAACCTGGAACCATGTTGCAGTATATTGGTTACTGCATTTACAGGTTCAGTGAGAGTCACCAAACAAAAGCTGGTCTTTCATGACAATAGGTCATTCTTTAGAGTTATTCACGTAGTGGCTCGGATATCTGCAGGTTCTGACGGTTTGAAATGTTTTAATTCAAATATACAAATACATAAACCGTATTAAGTTTAATAAGCAAGCTTGCTGTTCGTCGCGGAAGCATGCGAGGAATAAACGCCTCCTTCGAGAATTCAAGGTAGCGCTGGGTGATTAAGGGATGAGTGAAGTATTCTTTTAAATTGGAATTTATTTATTTTCAACATTAGCATTTCATCTGATTCATACTTACAAAGGAAAACGGAGTGTGAACTTCTCCGAGTACGCACTCCACTTAAACCAACCAGTAACATTTTGTTTTTTTCATCCTTGAGGGTTTTCTAGTAGTTTGAGTATATTTTGTGATGATGCAGTTTTTCAAGTGTTTAATGTTCTTTTAGTTATGCTAGACTCTTTGGGACGAATAAACCCACATGTTAATGAGACGTTAATTAATAATTGCTTTATTAATCTTAAGCAAAAGAACTATCCCAAAAAGTACTAATTGCAAACTGTTTACAGCTCTTCTAATCCATGTTTTTAAGTCACACCAGCTACATGACAACATTAATGTCAGTCTGAAATAACGGATGGTGTAAGAAGTCATTTTGAAGCGGTGGATTTGATTCAATGTCAAATTATTCTTTGTAAAGTCGATACCGGACTCCCAAGTTAAACAGTTGAGAGAGACTAGAAGAGTCCGTCGCCCAGATAGGATTTATTTATTGCTGTCACGGGGCCCACAGCGGCCCTGTGATGTGGGCCCTGCGTTGGGGCCAAGAGGACCCGACTGGTGTGCAACTTTAGTTTAGGATTCAAGGCTTTTCACACCAGTACCTGTATCCATGGCAACAAGATAAAAACCACAACGGGTTCTGCCACTTGCGGAGTCTGGTTATTATGGTAATATATTTTGCGATATAGAAATCATTTGAATGATATTGTCGGATTTTATTAATTTTTTTATTTTGTTTCTGCCCTTCAAAGAACTCACACACACCTGCAATACGACTCGGAAAAAAAAGGTCATCTCGCTACGTCATTTTCAAGTATTAACATAATCTGGATAACAACTTTTTATTTTTGCATTGTGAGAGGAAACATTCTGATTTGCTTGCGCCCCACATACACACCGTGATTCATGCAGAACACTTCCTTTGAACCCTCATAGAAAAGACTAATTTGCACCTTTCTTCACAGCTTCCCTCTTGTCTCTACAAGACATGTCTCCCTCTCCCTCTCCTCCTCTCACCTCACCGCTCCATCTCTCACTCCGGCTTTTCAGCCTCTAAATTATTCTTTATATGGCTTTGTTCCCATGCGTTGGCTCTCCCTCTCTCCCTCTCTCCCTCTCTCCCTCTCTCCCTCTCTCCCTCTCTGTCTCTTTTACGGTCATTATCATGCTTCAGGATATACTGTTACAGAAGCCATAAACTTCTGTTCCTGAATAAACTGCTCAACTGCTGTGCTGCACACACACACACACACACACACACACACACACACACACACCAACACACACACACAATCTGTCTCTCCAGACCAATCTCAGTTGCATCTACCTGGCTCTAACGTCTGTGTGTGCGGCCATGCGTGTCAACTGAATATTTGCACGGCTCTGCCTGTGTAACAGTGTGTGTAAAGCTGTGTGTGGAGCCGTTGGCGTACGCGTTAGTGTTTGTGAGCGAGGTTACGCTGGCTGATCCTGCGGTCCGGTGAGACCGGGCCAGATGGTGCCTGGCGGTTGGGCTGTCTTCGTGGTGACCGAGCTGATGATGTTGTTTATGAAGTTTATTGATCCGATATGCATCGCTCCCAGAGTCCCAAGCCCCATTTCGCTGTCAGCCTCTCTGCCTCTCTGCCTCTCCCACCGCTCTCAATTTACGTCTGTGTGTGTCTGCCCCTAACCCCTTTCTGCATATCCAACACACACACAACCCCGCTCCATCTGTGTGTCTAAGCTTCCCCTTACCCATCACGTCCACACACACACACACACACACACATCCTGTTTGTGTATGACATTACCCAAACTCCCCAGCCCTCAAAGTACTGGCCAGCAAAGAGCATACAAGCTGTCACTTCCCACACATTCTGCTCCAATCTAATAGAGCTCACACTCCCTGCCCCCTTCTATCTCCTTGCTGCACTGCCATCACTCTAATTTGCCTCCCCACCCTCCCTTGCCATCCTTCCTCCAATTTTCACATGAGCTCTAGACTTCACACATAATTGAGTGTGTTTTCTTCTCTCATGTTGCTGTCCAGCAGCAGTCAAAACAACTTCGGGACAGCGCCGCCGCTGATATATATTGTAGCTGGAGACCTGCAGTCCAGGTCGAGGAGAGCGTGCTGCTGTTTCTTAATTAGCTCTGAGGCCTGTGGCAGACGGACGTGAAATGATTCTCGTAGCCAGCAGCTTTTAGGCGGACAGCACGGAGGAGGAGAATTAGAACTCTTCTTTCTTCTTCTGTCAGTACGCCCTGATTGATCAAATAAAGGCAGTGATCTATGCAGAACCATGGCAGGGCAGACGGCAAATATTTCAGTTTCTCATTGCTGGGGAGTCGAGTGGTGCGGAGAGCGCTGATGTCACAGGTGGTCAATGTCAGGACTGAGCCTTCTGGGAAATATTTCTCCTCACAGACCTGGCCTAAGCAGCCATATGCTGTGGAGGTGTGTGTGTGTGTGTGTGTGTGTGTCTTCACATTCATTCATATTAATTTGTCAAACACCACTTAAACAGAGGGAGCAATTCATTATTTTGCCGCTTTCCATCTCTCACACTCACTCACACACACACCACACACACACACACACACACACACACACACACACACACACACACACACACACACACACACACACACACACACACACACACACACACAGCAGAGGTCTGAACAGAAGGAACTTTCTCGCTGTCTGAACTTTGCGAGCAGATGTTTTGTGTCTGCGAGCGTGTGCACACATGCATGTGTGTGTGTGTGTGTATGTGTGTGTTTTCGACAGACAGCAAGCTCAAGAGTAAAAGAGATACAAGCGGCCATTTGAAAGATCTTCCATCCACATTAAATCCCACCACATGTTGACAATACAAGCGGCCATTTGAAAGATCTTCCATCCACAACGGCACCGCTGCGGTTCATAATGACTCCGTTTCTCACGGCAGCCAAAGGGGGAGGATCAAAGTGACTGAGATAGAAGAAGAAATAGGGGGGGGGGGGGGAGTAACAGGAAATGAATATGGAGTAAAGAGTTTGATCCATTGTGTCTGTGACTTAATCTCTGGAGTCACCGGGAGCTTCGATACTGTATGTGACTTTCTTCTCAATGATATGTTTTCGTTACTTTTGGGATCACATAAACATCCCAGACTAGTCGGATTTTAAGACATATGGCTGCACTAAGGAGAGCCTTGTGCCAAAGTTTTCTCTATTTACTCACGTATTGTATTCTACACCCCCCCCCCCCCCCCCCCCCCCCCCCCTATTTATATGTCTTTGTTAAGGATTTCACTTAAGTTGCATAAACAAGCTCACATACCAATTCCTTCTTTGACGTTATGGAACTTTTAGAAACTTGGCTGTTTACACGACAATAACAGAGTCATAAGTTACAAAGTTGAATTCAAATCCAACTTTCTCCAAACATTTACAGCACATGTAGAAAACTCACTTCACGTCAATGCACGGAAGAGCTGCTGCCACAGCACGTCGTATGTTGTCAGTTGTGGTCTCGCTGTAGTTAAATATTGTAATATTTCCTGCATTAGCGAGCCAATCAGCCTCACTCCTGCAAGGCAATCCACTTGATAAATAGACCCGACTTATTAGTCTGCCTCGCTTGCCAAAGAAAAGCCCATATATGTCTTCATTAGCTGTGTCTGCCCGTATTTGAAGCCTGTGCATTAATGCAATGCATTAGCTAGACAACTCTAGAAAATATTAGATTGATAGAAAGGTCTGGTTGTTTTTTTCTGTGTCCTTTTGAGACCCATGCTGCTGTCTTCATAATAGCCCGGGTCTTTTAATTGATTTTAAAATGGCACAAAAGAAATAAACTACCTGACCAAGAAGTTGTGTTAAAGTGAATTGCCTCTTTGTCACTAATGGCAGTGAATGACGTTGGCTAAAAGACATACCACTATGATTAGCATTTAGCATTTCACAGTAGATTAGAAGCAAATAAAAGACGGGACATAAAGCAACAGGAATTCATTTTTTTGAATCCCATCCAAACTGATATTTTCCAATTTACCTCTCTTTCCCTTTTCGTCTTCTGCTCCCCTCTTTTTTTTTCTCTCCATCCCTTCCCATAATTGAATTGCTTCTTTGGTCGCCTAATGTGGCGGCAAATAACAGAATGAAAATTCTCTACAGTAAACTCTTCCACTTCCACTTCAATATCTTACCTCTCTCTCTTCATTTGGACAGAAACGGTGTTGCTCTGTCTCTCTCTCTTGTTTGCTTCTTGTTCTCACCCCGTCTCTCTCTCTCTCTCCCTTTGTCCTTCCGTCTTGTCAGGTAGTATTAAAGGTTGTTGATCCCAGTTCAAAGGGAAGATGGTAATCTTGGTATTCCTCTGCTTTTGACCTTTTGAGGTCTTTAAAGGGAAATGATGAATCCATTTGAAATGTTTCCGATCGTAGCAAAGCTGTGGAAGCTGATCTGTCTCGGTGGTGTTTCTACGCTGCTGAAGTTTTGGTTGTTAAGCCGTGTGCTGTTTAAAATAATGACTTACTCGTGGAACTAATTGGCAGCAAAGTCTGAATTGTATACTCTTAAGTTAGAGACAAGGAATTGACCATTTAAAGCAAAATGGGTTATAGATTTGTCAGACGCATAGATCTACGTTGAAATAGTCTCAGCAGCAGTGCTTTTTAATGCTGGGACAACTAATCCCCACTTGATAAATACACATACATAAACATTCATTATATTATAGAATACCTTAAAAAGGAGGAGGAGTTTGGGTTGCATTGGCACTAGGGCGTCAGCTGACTAACAGTGAGGAGTGTGAGGTCATAACGGCTGCGCTGTACACTTGTATGATCAGCATTCAACGCTACCAGTCAAGTGGCAGCCAAACAGCCGATGAATGAGCCAGTGATTGTGAAGCATGAATGAAGCAGCTGATGACAATCAGCTAATGCAAGCGGTGCTCTGCCTGAACTAATGCTGCACCGCGTTCCTTTAGCTTTAAGTGAGGTCGTGTTCAGCACTAAAAAAAAAAATACGTCTGTCAATGGAGCCACTTTGATGCGGAGGGCTCTATACTAAAAAACTGTCTCATTCACCACTCCCTACTCACTATGTAGGGAGTTCTAAATAGAGGACTAGGTAGAGGTGAGGTGCACCTGTAACGGTACTGATTTTGGTTCGATACTGACTCAAATAGAAGTCGAGCCTGATCATATAAGAATGATCCCAGTCTCTTTCACACAGTGAGGCCTACAGCTTATTGATGAAACACTGTATCGGACGGTACCCAAAGCCCAGGTATCAGTATTGGGACTAAAAAATGTGGATCGATGCATCCCTACTATATAGTGAGCTCATCAGCAACATTTAGGGTTGGCTGGAGGACCATCCATGATAAATAGTTGAAGTGCCCCCTGGTAACCAGTGATGCATCCCATACGTCCAGGGCTTTTATTCTGAAAGGTATAAACCGAAGGACTAACACTGTATGCGCTGCCGTTGTGAATGTGGCGACCTGTTTTCACAAATGAATAAATACAAAGTACTTTTTTGTGTTGTGATGCTCTTCTCACATTAAATATGATATTTTTCCGCTTATGCATTTGTCTCAATGGCGCTGGTCTCTTCTCCTCCCGTCCGGCTGCTGTTTTTCTGTCAGCATGATGGTATATAAGTGCTTGGTTAAGTGACCGTCGCTATTATTCACAATGCATTGTGCGATACTTTGAATCCACTCTAGAGAGTATAATACTATACAGTACGTACTACAGAATGGAGAACTCTGGGTCCTCCGAACATTCCTGGTAGACTACTTTGTTTTTCATTTCTTCTTTTGTGGTGTATCATAATCTCAATCAAGGACGTGTTACTCAAACTGGACATCCTGGATCGTATTCGTCTCACTCTTACATGAAGCAACCACTTGGATTATTTGAAGGCAGGCCTGTTTTCAATTCAAAAGCTCATTTGGAATATTTCTTATTCTATCTTTTTGCTTTTTTTCCTCCCGTTTCTGTCCAGATGTCTTGTTAGTTGCTCGTTCCCCTTTTTGCCGAGCGAGCTGTTGGTGAGGGAAGTGGAGAGCATGATGTGTGTGGAGGTGAAATTGTTAAAACCCTGACTTGTGTGTGTGTGTGTGTGTGTGTGTGTTGTATCTGTATCAATCTGTAAATACATGCATAATGTATTCAGTTGAGATTAATAATCATCTCTACATTTTTAATCAACCATTTAAATATTTGCAGAAACGATTTCCTAACCTTAGATTTTGAAACTTCTTCGCTGCCTCTTTACGCTTGATGTCTCCTCCTCTCCATGTCTGATCAGTTCAACATCTCCACGCGTACATTTTTTTTGCTTAAAAAAAAATTGTCCGGAGGCGACTTATTCTACCGCCACTATTATTCATGAATTTTGCAGTAAAAAAAAAAAAAAAAAAAATCAGATGACTTGTTTAATTTTTAATGTTATCACTGTACTGCATGGGGAGTGAGGGAGCGACACATGTTGCAAAGGGAGACAGCGAACAAGGGGTTGTTTTAATTGCATTGCATTTTCTGGTAATATTATTCATTGTCAAGGTGGAGTGGGATAGAATTGCATTATGAAGACAGCACTTTAGGGCCTGCTGTCGGACTATGAATATTCATCGCTTGTTCTGCCAAAAGCAATTTGTTGTCGCTTTGTTTAAAACTGTTGATGTGGTTTCCAAGCCTGTAGGCTATAAGTAGAACCACACGGATGCCACAAGGTAAAAGCGCTATGCCTTTTACTAGATTACCTTTTATTTCCTACCGTGGTGCAGAACTGGGTGGATATTTTAGAGTTGATAGCCTTATTATTTTTCAGAGCCCAGCTCGCAGTCAGATATTCTGTTGTTTGCTGAGATAACAGCCTGGATGTCTGGCGGATATATCAGGTGAAGTCGAGGCTCCCCCTCATCTGTCCTTAACTCGTGTGCGTCCCTTCTTTCTTCTTTGTAACCCGCGTTCCAAATTTGCTGTCTTCTCCCAGTCGCTTGTCTTCTCAAACAACCGCGGTGAAAATAAAACTTTTTTTTAAAGTCGAAAGTAGAAAAGACATTAACTCTGAGGCTGCACTTAATGACTCTCCCAAATGACAGAGGCTTACTCTGCTTCACTCACTCAAGGGAGGGAGACGAGCAGCGGGAGAGGGAGGAGGAGGAGGAGGAGGAGGAGGAGGAACAAAAAGCTCTCTAAACTGCAGGACTGCGACACAGATGATTGCATCACAGTTGCAAAATATCTTACTATTAACTACCATGATTATTGCTTTAACATACTTGAATTACCCTCGAATAATCACCATAGTTGTTTGTGTTCCTGTGGCAGCAAATAAATACTTTATATACTGTAACAAAGTCCTATTAGGCCATTGTTAACGAGGCCCCCGGCTCTGGTATTAAAGCCATCTGCCGTCTGTATCTGGAGAAGCCAAGGCATATGCCAATGGAAGGTAAACACGCGTGGCACGTGACTGAATTCACAAAATCTCTCATTTTGATCTCAGGCAGAGTCCTCTACAGTAGATCTATGCAGCGCATACAGTGTGTTGAGATTTGTGAAGAAGTAGCACTCAGGGTGTAGAGCCGCCATGACTCACTCTGAGGTTTGCTGGTGCACTCAGCTTCACAGAGGCACTCTGGCATCATCAGTGGGGGGGGGGGGGGGGAGATGTACCTGCCTGTCATTTCTTTTTCCTCTCGTAAGGGACAACCTGTTCTGCCTCAAATGAAAAGTAAACGCAGGCTGTCCCACTACCTGTCAAAATGTCCCCGTATTTTGCTTTTACCCATTCTGGTCCGGGCGGTTGAATGGATTGCTATGCAATTTAGTATCGGCATTTATGTTACCAGAAGAGTGAATATTACTTATATTGAACAAGGTTGGCCCGTTAGATCCTCCTGTCTGCATGTCGAAGTGTCCTTGAGCCAGGCACTGAACCCCCCAAGTTGCTCCCCGGGCGCTTTACAGCAGCTCACTGCTCCTAGATACAGTGGTCAGATGTCACTACCGTATGCTGTACGTGATTCTATGACAACAACAAAAAAAAGTGGACCAAAATAGATATTTTATCAAATATTTGTTGAATTAGTGATATTTAAATATTGCCATTTGGTGCATTTACTCATATGCTCATGTCTTTTTTGATGTTGTTTGACTTGAGGGGTGAAGAGTTCGACTAACCTGACAACAACACAAAGAAATGCAAATTGATTCAAATGACAAAGAACCAGACAAACCTCAACCCAAAGGACATTTGTGAAGTCTCCTGTATCCTGGCGTTAAGTGGGAAAGCATTCTGCAAAGCATGGCCACCGTCTCATTAAGTGACGCATTAAGTTGACTGTTTAAAGGCAGCACATCCTACAGAACCACGGGGCTGGAGGAGCGCTGGAGCACCAAGCAACACGAGCTGGCAGCTCAGACACATAATGAGGTTGGATGCTGCAAGAGCTAGGCACACCCATTGAAGGGCAAATGAAGTCTTTTGCTACTTCGCAGCCATATGCACGGTTTTCATTCTAGAGTGCTGCGGGGGTGACTCCTCGAACCTGAGTTAGCATTTCTGCACTTGAAGTCAATGGGTTTAATGAATGGGTTTTCAGTTAGATGCCTGGAATAAGGTCTGTGGTTTACACAAGCCTAAGAGATTTGAGCTTTTGTTCTACGAGATAAAATACGTCAGTAAATATATCCCTTGGGAATTTTGAAGCTTTAACGTGGCTTAAAAAAAAGGTGTTAAGACCAGTAAACCTCATCAAGCCGACGAGTCCGCCTTCACCGCCCTTCCTGCCCCGTTGTTAATATACTTGCGATGATGCGCCCAGCGGTAGCTTTTTATTCATGGCAGATGCCATCGCACTTCAAAAGTCATAAACGTAGTGTTCATTTGAGTTTATCTTGCTCAACAAAAGGAGTCAGTATCATAAACTTGGGTTTGCCACAGAGCTTATTTTCTGCAATGATTCAAAATCCGATGGAGAAATCCCATTGGCTTTTTGTCGAGAGAACCAGTGCGCTGCTGTTGGCCGACAATAACGCGTCATCCCTGCAGCATTCTATTATGCTGACTTATAACTGTGGAGTATCTTAATTACTCAAAATGACCTCTTTTCAAAAGTTCCCTGGTAAAAAAAAAAGTACTATTTCTAACTCTAACTTATTTTTACCAAGTGCTTTAGGAAGTCTACAAAGATGACATCTAGTCACAGTGCCGACATGAACGCGTACAAATAGCTGTTAATAAGCAACGGCTGTGATTTCATCTTAAGACCAGGCGTACACTGCGCTCTGATTCCTTTACACGTACAACTCATTTATTCTTTCATTCTTATGTTTGTGTTTCCCTCAGTGTGTGTGTGTGTGTGAGCCTGTGTTTAGTGATTCTCTGTTAATCTATTTCCGTCTGCCAGAGAGCAGCTGCTTCTGTCTGAACTGATCACTCAAAGACGGACAGAAAACTGAGAGAAGTGTGTGTAAGTGTGATTGTGTGTGTGTGTGTGTGTGTGTGCGTGCGTCCAACTGATGATGATTAATTCTCTGGATGTATATCTTTGAAAGGTGCGGTGTCTTTTGTCTGATCCACTACTTCCCCTCGTTGTCCACCTCTCTTCACTTCTTCTTCTCTCTGCTTGTGACTCCCTGCCTATATCCTATATCATCTCAGGAATCATTATACCCCCATTAAAGTCTGAACCAACACACTCCCACCTGCCAGCTTGTGTGTGTGCATGCGGGTGTGCGTGAGCGTGTCCTCTGTCTAAAGTCGTTAAATATTCTAAAGACAGAGACCTCTTTTAATTATCCACTAATCACACTTTTAATTACCTGCCACACACACATCCATCACGGACCAGACTGTACACACATGCACACACTCGTACCACTTGCACACATCTCTCATTGGGAAGAGTTCTTAACCTATCGACCAAAAGTAGAGCGGGAAAGCATCGGGGAGAATGCGTAAGAGAGAGAGGGAGAGAGACTACACAGTGCAGTGAGGAAGGGGCTGGTTGAAAGGAGGGATAGAAGACGCCATGAAACAACGGACTGTATACAGGAAGTGGACATAGTCGTGGTGACGTCACCCATTGGTTTGCGGAGAGTGCGGTTTGGAAGCCACGAGTTCAGCATTTTGGCCATCGCCATCCTCTGGACTGTGGCCGTCGTCCTCTTGGCTCTTTGCAAACCAGTAAACAAAAGAGATTTTTGTGATATTTGGGCTGCGGAGGAGGAGTGACGCCGTGGTAGAGACACATTATACGGCCTGTCAATCACAAGATAGCCACGCCCTAAACCATACCCGGCTTTATGGTCTATTTTACTCCACATGGGACCATGATTTACCGAGTGTGTTCAATGTTCACTGAGGTGATGAGAAGTAGTTTCATCCAGAGGAGTCGCCCCCTGCTGGCCATTTGAAAGAATGCACGTTTATTAAGGCGCTTCCTCCTCGCTGGCTTCACTTCTCAGAACCGGAGGTTGCCGCCTGGTTGCATCACACAGGAGGGTTGCAGGGGATTTTATTGGGGTCGCCAGATCAGTTTGTTGAATTCCTTCCACTGAATTTCTTCCGTTCTATATCTGCAGTAAACCCTTGAGTCGCCTTTGGGTCGTGCTGGTTTGTCATTGTTAAAAGAGTAGGCCCCCAGAAAAAAGGTTTGGGGAAACGCTGATCTAAGTCCATATTAGTTCAGCATCCTCCACACTACAGACATATCTCTGCGTATCCGAAGCTCAACATCCCCAGGATATCCAGACAAAAGCAACAGAATGCTGATCGACTGGTTAATATCAGAGCCACAAGATGACACCCTCAAGATCAGAGAGCTGGATCAATAAGCAGAAGGTCACGGGCTTCTTTTCTCTCACAGACAAATAAAGGGCAGAATTTTAGCGCTTCCTGCTCTCGGGAAATTACACTCTCGCTTTCTGTGCTCTAACCTCTCCGCTCATGTATTCACGTGGGAGTTTTGTGTTTATGACTCGGGGCCTTGTGTCAAGAAGTAAATGTGTTCACCGTGTTTAAGGGGGGGTGACCCAATGTCCTCGGTTTTTAGCTCAAACGCCATCCATCCTTATTGAAGAAAACTCTCAGTATTACATATACTACAGGTGTCCTATCCATCATTTTCACCTCAGCTCACCAGATAATTACATTGTACCACGACCAACACACATGCACTCACACATGCCACAGACACGTTCATCTATCTGTAACCAAACAGGCTCACGTAGCTGCTACTGAACCAGCATCCAACAATGACGTCAGCCTGCCCGTCTTGCTCGGCTCCAAACAAACCTGCTTTCACCGAAGTGGGTGGGGTTGCAGCTGAGGTTGTGTTTATGCAGAGCAGTTGGCACACTGCAATTGTGGTACCCTTTTAGCATAAAATTGAGCAAGAGCAAAGTGGAATTGCAGTCTCGGTTGATGGAGGGGGGGCACACACGGACCTCTCGAGAATCACAACAACAACAAAAAGAGTATGTTTAAGTGCATGAAAAGAAGAGTCCATACTGGGTGGTTCTCACCAAGTTGCACGCCTACATACACATACAGTACATGCTGGCCTATATTTGCTAAAGTGTACTCAGCCCTTTTGTGTTTGCCCAGTTTCAAGTGAACAGACACCGTCTCTGTCAAACTGTGCGGCTTTGTAGAAGGAACAGGTCGGTGTGTGTGTGATGCATTCACTGACAACGTAGCTGCGGGCTTTGTGCACGTTAGAAAATCTATGAGAGCAAGTGTGTGTGTGTGTGTGTGTGGTCAGGTTTGTTACAAAATAATGTAGATTCAAATGTTTTCACCTGTAGGCGGAATCATTAATTTTTTGGCATTGCATTGATTTCCTATCACCGCGGTGACAAGTGTATCAGTTAAAAAGCTCTTGTTTTACAGGAGATGCTGCCAGTGTGTGGCTGTGTGGGTGCTGATAATAAAGCAGGAACATTGTGCTTGTTTACTCCACGCTGTTAGTACTGACCTTTAAACCTACAGGAAGCAGTTTGTCTACATTTTGAATATGAATATGTTTTTATAGGTTAACGGTGTGACCCTGTGTACACACATTTGGATCTACATTTATTCTGTTTTTTTTGTTGTTGCATCAATTACCACATTTACATGCACACTGGTACTCCACTATTGTTCAAAATATTGCATTAATATGAGTTTGATACAGGTAATGTCAACAACATATTGCGTTTGTTCCCAACGTTGCATTTCCCAATCAAGTTATGCCGAATGTGCCGATATTTTTCGGGTTAGAGGAGCATTCTTTGGACACAGCGCGTTCGGAAGAAGCCTCTTCTTTTCAAGAAATCGGTTGAGGGAATGAAAGAGGGAGGTTCACACTGTCCAACAAGTCCGCCACAAAAGATCCTATTTTGACGTAAAGAAGCACGTTAATCAAAGTATACACACAGGAATATTAGTGGAATAATCATTGTCATTAGCCATGGAAACAGCTTAGAAGGAATATTGTCTTTTTGAGAATAAGGGCAAAAAAAAGCATTATCTGCATGTAATCTGCATTATCTGCACATAGTCAAGTACCTTCGTTTTTCAGGAATTAAATGAACCAAATTAGCACTCCCAGCTGATTTTTTTTAATTTATGAATTGGCTTCTTAATTGAATTACCAGAAAATGTACCAATATATGAAACCTGAGGCTACCGCTACACTCGCACGGCTGACTTTTCCTCCCTGCAGCATATATCCAACCATGTTACCCTGAATCCAAAACATCTAAGACCAAGCTTAAGACCATAAGCACTGACAAACCACGAAAAGACTGCCGGCTGCAGACACCTCCACAGAGTGAATCTCGGAAGGTTCAGAACTGTGAAAGCAGAAACACCGTCTGGAGCCGCCCGCTTTTATTTCAGGTTCAAACAGTCGCAAGAACCAGAATTAGAAAATGACGGTTTGTCTTCAAGTGTGAAGATTACCGTCTCTCTGTTCAGCTGGTCTCTTTAGCTGAGCAGCTGGGAGAGACGGTGTTTGAGCATGAGGTGTGTTTCTGCAGCTGAGCGAGAGAGCGAGCGAGCGGGAGCGTGTGAGACGGGAAGACAGCGAGCGAAGTCACCGCTAGTTGTGTGGTTAATTGGAGGCAGACATAATTAGTGCTAATTAGGATAATAGCCATTCGTCTAGAGATCCATCCACCTAATGGGACTACAGCAGTCACTCAGCTGCACACACACACACACACACACACACACACACTGTTACCATTCACCCAGCCGCCTTGTTAAAAGATGGTGGTCTAATTTAATGCACGACCTGTTGCGACTGATATTTGCACCATGAAAAGCGAATGTTCTCCTGTGTGCATTGACGTGAATGAGCGCCTGTTTGACACAGACGGACGTAAAGCAGAGGTAGACAGGAGGTGAGTCACGGAGCTCCTGTAGCTGAACAAACAGCGAGTGGAGGAAGAAAGTCTCCCTTCTGTGTTTACACTGCATCTTGCCTCATCCCTCTCTCCCCTCCTCCCTTCCTGCCTCCCACCTCAACCCTTGCCCCGCTTTGCTTTCCTTTCCTGTACCGTTGCCTCCCCACTTCTCTCTGCCTGTCCCCCGGTACACAGCCAGGGGACATTAAACAAACGTGGGCCTGTCCTGCAGTCCTCTTTAACTCTCTCTCTCTCTCTCTCTCTCTCACACACACACACACACACCAATTACTTCTGGACTGCAGGCTGAGTATGCACAAGCATACTCGACTATGTGTGCGCAGGCATGCACTTCCTCTCCCTGTGTGTGTGTGTGTGTGTGTGTGTGTGTTTTATGGAGGACATATTGGCAGTGGCAACTGGCCAAGCCGCTGAGCGAGCACAGGAAAGTCTCCCTTTCTGTGTCCGTTTGACCGTTTGAAGGAACTGTAAAGGTGATTGAGGAAGCAAGACTGTGATTTAGGCAGTGCGTTAATTACAAGCCACAGAGCTGCAGAGTGTGTAGGGCAGAAGGTAGGGAAATGTTTTCTGACTCCGTGAAAGGGCTGTTAATATCTCTCTCAAACACATTACTGTTCATTACTGTTGTAACCTCTGCCATCGTTCTTTCTCCTTCTTTTTCCCCCTCTTTCACCCTCTCTTTATTGGTCTCGTGTGCAGTCACATATGCAGGCTGTATTTCTCTGAGTGGGGGGGAATCATTGAGAGCGACCGTGCAGAACTACGACATTAACAGAGAATAACTTGAGATTTGGTTTAATACAGTGAGGACAATTAATAAAGCGTGAACAGAAACTGAAGTACAATTTTGACATGAGAGTGATGCCAAAAGTACGAAGGCCTCCTATTTTCACTTATGTGAATTAAAGTGAACTTTTGAAATGTGAATTATGCAGGTTTACGACGAATGCAAAAAAACCCACCTCAAGTGAGCGTAAAAAACGGTTTATCAAATTTAAAGGCCGACAAAGCGGTTTGCCTTCAATTTTCCCACTTGTCAAAACAAAAAGGCCCTATTATGTGCAAATTTGCAAGAGCAGGTTGACGCCTTTAAAAGTCTTGTTTTGTCCGACCAATAGTCCAAAAAAAAACACAAAAAGTGGGACCCAGAGTGTCTCTACTTGAAAAAACTGTGAAATGATGAGATTATCAAAATAGTGGCCCTTAAATCTTTTTTCCATTAGTTTCAGAGATTACATATGGGTGTAATGTGGATGTGTCCACACCGTGGAGGCCACGCAGTGTGTGTGGCCTCCAGGACGCTGCGTGTGGTTCTGATTGTGGATGTGCCCGACTGTTGCCTTTAATGAACATGAATGTTTCCCTGTTATCATTTTAATGTAGTCCGAAATGTTTTGGCTTGATTTAAATTGAGATAGACACAATCCAGGCCTTCTAAATAGTTGATGCACATTTTTTATGCATCAGCAGTCTGCCTCCATTATTCCTTCTCATTTGGTTCGGCTCCAACGGGCTTATTATAGCGATGTGGAGCTGTGTTGTGGATGCTTTGTTTCCTCCCTTTTGTTGATTACAAGATGAAAGGGTTCACACAATTTTGTTGTTGTTGTTGTTTTAAGTGACTTTTTTTAGAACAAGTTTGGAACACGAAGCACACTTAATGGATCTTGCAGCAGGAATGCCAATGACATTCAGTTTGAGGCACGCTGTTACACCGCCCCGCTGAGCAGCAGCAACAGTACCAGGAGCTGTCTGAGGCGCATAATACCGCATAAGGGCTCACATTATAAATGAAGTCAGCCTCTTTTACCTTCTGAAACACACACATTTTAGGTATGTCTACATCCTATTGTTAAACTGATGAGGAGTTCTAGTTGTTACAGTGTTGAGCAGCTGATCATCAGGACAGCTTTAGTGCTGACAGACATTATCGATGTAAACAGACTTTGACAGCATTAAAAACATGAATGACTGAGCTGCTGTGTGTTATTAAGCTGTCAATCAATATCAAAATAACAACAGGTTTCAATGATCTGTCTTGGGGGAGGGGCTACCCTTTAGTTCGCACTAGAATCAGGCTCTGGTGACATCACTGCCTGTTCAGTGTGCTGCTGTGGAGGAAGAGAAAAAAAGACTTAAGAACAACCATCACTGTGACAATGACATCATAGTTTGACCCAACTTGAAATCTTAATTCAGCTTTTAGGCCCCTCGCTCACATTTGTAGCAATCAGAATCTTAAACAAATGGGTTTTTTTTTTTGGAAGATCATTTTTTCGAGGCGTTGCATTTTGACGGAGCGAGAGGATTAAAGAAAGTTCAGCAAATGTACTGTAAAACAAATCTTCAACCCCAGGCTGTGTTAACAATAGCTTAATTTAAACTATGCATGGGAAATCAGTCACTGTCGAGCTGCTGGCAGCAGAATGTCAAGAGCGGCATTGGTCCAGTTCTCAGTCTTAACTCAGTCAGACTGTTTAATCCCATTACAAAAACACATCGATCATATTTTCCATAACTACATGAAACTGTTGTCGGAAATTGGCAAAGTTAGGTTCTCTTCATTGATTTCATCCTCTGTTCAGCACCAGGATCGGTTGTCTCTCCTCCTCACTCTGTACTGTGTGATTACAGTAGTGAACAAGACCTCATATCATCCCAGACCTCCAGCTTCTGCTTGAGCCCAATTAACCCCGAAAGCGTCACAACAGGAGCTGGTTGTCAGGTGTCGCCATCAGCCTCGAAAAGATTACATTTCATTCAAATGGTTTTCACCGGAAACTGAATTGCAATTCTTTTTTTTTTTTTTTTCTGCCTCTGAGTTGGCAATAGCTGTGGCTCGCGGCAATTATGTTTTCCGATTGTCCGTACATCCGCCCCGTTCTTGTGAACGTGATATCTCAGGAACACCTTGAGGGAATTTCTTCAAATTTAGCACAAACAAGGATTAAAGGATAATTCATTGTTATTATGCAAGACAGGGTTGAACAATGAAATGAGGCTGTAGCTCATTTGCTACTCAAGAAAAACACGACAAAACAAAAAAAGCAACAACAGTAGGACATTCCTGAAGTGCATTTTGTTTAAATTTGCATCAGGAATGTAAACGACAAAGAAAACATTTCTCTGGGCACATAATACGGCTGGCATCTTAACATTAAAAATTCAACATCAGGGAGACGTTGTCCATCAACTCAACACAGGCTCCGCCTCCTCTTGCCTCACCAGAGACCTGCGCTCCGTTAGGTGCAGCCTGATCCAGGATGCCACGATGGAGCCAGGTCTCTGTAAAGATGTTGAATCTACATGCGCCGCCCAACCGATTCCAATTTTTGTGTTTTCAACGGTTCAGCTCACTGTGACCTCACAACTATCCCGCTCTCATGAAGATGATATCTCAGGAATGCCTTGAGGGAGTTTCATTACATCTGGCACCAGCATCCACACGGACCGAAGGATGGACTGAGTAGATGTTGGTGGTCAAAAGTCACTGTGACCATAACTCAAGAGTTCATACGCTAATTATGACAATTTCACACAAATGTCTTATAGGATCCAATGATGATGTGATGAAATAAACTGCAACTTGACTGATTAGTGGAGGCATAAAGCAGGAGGCAGGAGGCAGTATTTTATTATTTTACATAATAAGAATAAGAATTGCAATTTGTGAAGGGCGACTTGCACATTAAACCTCAGAGAGTCCAGTGAGATTACAAGGAGTTTATATTGGGTTTTTGTCTGAATTGAAATGAAACAAGCCACCAATGAATTCCCATTAAAGGTCTGAAAATCAATAGAATTAAAAGAACAAAAAAACACAATACTTTCACTAAAAAGGATGGCTTGTTGTGGTAATGCTTATACAGCAGTTATTGCTTTTCTTAATGTCAGCTTTTGTTTGCAGGCAAAGTAGAACAAGCCCAACAAAAAGCTATCATAACACATGTTGATGAATATGCTACAGAAGCGTTCCCCCTCCTCTCCGCGTTCAAAACAATGCACTCTCTGCAGCACCGTTTTATAGTTACCAATTACTTTGGGATAGAGGACACCACACCACAACTCAAGCTGACAGGCAATTTTCAGAACAGGAGAGCTTAAAAATTTGAATACCTCAAGATGAAGCAGGTTTTATACATATCCACACACACACACACACATAATGTAACACTGCGTACGTTAACGATCAATCAGTCCAACAGAGAATGTATTCACGCGTCCACCACGACTTAAACTCACAAGCAAACATCCGGTTTGAAACGGCCGCAAGGAGCGGTGAATGCTCCCCACTGTGTTGAGTACCTGAGTGAGAGCGTGGCTGCATGTGTGCAGTGTAACGTGCGGCTGGCTGGCTGCCACTTGCTTTGGAGCCCAAGCTGCCAAATAGCAAGCTGCCTGGACTTGGTGTACAGTGGAGTCTCCCTCCTCCTGCCCCGACCGTCTGTATGTCAGACGCAGTGAGGTTTAAGAAGGTGGCCTATCGGAGACAGAGAGGGAGGGCAGACGGGGCCGAGATGGTGGGCTCTGTTTGGCAGGCGAGACGGTCCCCAAACCTGACACACACACACACACACACACACACACACACACACACTCTTACGCACTTTACTTGATGTAAAAACACTCTCATACAGGCACGGACTCTCTCACTCATCCTTTGGCCTGCAACATGTTTTTGCTAATTAGCTCTTGGCACACTTGCATGTGTGTGTGTGTGTGTGTGTGTGTGTGTGTGTGTGTGTGTGTGTGTGTGTTCAGCAGTCAGCCTTGCGGTGCGGAGTGTTTATTAAATGAGTCTTGGGGCCACAAACACTTAATGAAAGACCAATCTGGCTTGGTGCTTTGGTTCAAAAGGGCAGGAGAGGTAAGACAGGACAGTTGTATGGAGTCCGGGGGGAGGGGGGGGGGGGGGGATCGAGAGACAGCTAGAGAGAGAAAAATTGTAATCTGAGGGAGAATGGAGTACGGGATATAAGATAGAAAGAGGCTGTTTTTTAATATAGGAGCGGGGATGAGGGGTACAGGGAGCAGTGGGAATAGGGTGTAGTTGATTTCTGTATTTTAATTTCCCTCTCCTGCCTGGGGATGAGCTGTCACACCCACACACATGAGCATGCAGAGTCATGCACTGTTTTACAATTGAGTGTCTTTAATTAAAAGAGCCAGAACATTTTTTGTCCTATTTAATTAAATGTAGAACTAAATGAGAGCAAAAAGTCGCATGTTGAGTTTATGTTATATTAAATCTCAACTACATTGCAATTCAGTGTGATATGCACACTTATTTATATGCCGGCGTGTGTGTCTGACTACATTGTAACTCTTGTGATGAGAATGTATAACCACCCTCCAGCTACTCCGAACACATTTTAATTTTTTTTGAGGGGAAATCTACGTTAATGTAGGTCCCTTTAATCTCAAATGTCGCCTGACTTCTTATTGGCGTATTTCATTTCTTTCCCCTCTGTGTTGCTTTTCGGATATGAAAGTTCCATTTTGAAGATTTATGGGAAATTAAGCTTGAGACCTCCCAATATGGAACAAACGGAAGCGTGAAGCAAATCGCTGTAGCCATCAGCCACCGTCCTCACCAGCAATTTCACATGTAAATAGTGCGTATGAATCGTATGTAAATGAGGGAAAAACTACACGAACAAAGAGTTTTAATTCAATGAATGTTCCGATGTTAACGCGCTATCTTAATTGGTCTAACTGCATTCCCAGAACCGCCCACTGAGCTCCTCTGTCTTTGACTGTTAATAACCTCCCAGGCTCCCTCCTCCCTCAGACACGATAGGCAAGTGGAAGTGCGCCTTCTCTGCCTATTAATCAGCGCGCGTGCCGGATAAAACAGATGTGATAAAACGGGCTGGTCAGTGCAGTTAATGAGCTCAACGGCCAGAAATTGCATTATAGACCTCGGTGAGGATGCAGCATCTATCCTCGCTGTGGAAGAAGTCGGAGGGAGCAGCTTCGGTTAAAGCCTCTATTTCAGGCAGAGATGCGGTCGAGTGCGCACACACACACACACACACATACATGCACACACGAAGCAACATACACTCACAAGAATAGACAGTGTCAGTGTTGGTGTTGAGTCTCTGGCTCTTGTGGACGCTCTCCGGGGAAATCACAGTGAATAAAATTAGACCTGAAGAATTCTGTCTGTACGCGAGTGTGAGTGTGTGTGTGTGTGTGTGTGTGTGTGTGTGTCAAACAGACCCCATGTTATCTCCTCGCCTCGATCGATATGTAGTTCAATCAGTCCTATCTTTGTGTGCCGCTCATACAAACACCTCCATGTTTAAGGGACTATCAGGATCTCATGTTCAGGGGTGCATCGATGTAATCATCTCTGAGCTGTGGATGATGGGAGATCATATTGGTTGGGCTCAATTTGGATGTGCCCGTACGCCGCTTATGGCGCTGCAGGAACACCTAAATGGAGTGCAGGCAGGCATATGAGGTGGCAGTCGTGGCGCCAAATCTCTTATCATCTGATAATCAAACAGCAGCAGGTAGTCAAGATGCTGTGCTAAACTTTAATTAAATATGTTCCTGCTTTAAAGTGTTGGCAAAGACAGTAAGGGGCCTTTTTCTACTTCAAGTTCTTTATTGTCATATGCATAACAATTACAGCGAAGCTGTCGTTGGCAATGAAAGTCTCGGAATCCCAGACTATAAAAGTGCAAGTTACTATATATACTGCTCAAATATAAACATACATCAAATATTAGTAAAGTTATATACATTCATGGTATACAGTATTACAAATTAATGAACTGAATATAATCAATTATAGTACATGTGTATGCATAATGAGAAGTGATGAATATATAAATATACAGAGAGGTGTAGAACAGTAATTAAAGTATATAGAAGTATCATGGTAAGGTGTCCTAGTGACTCATGGTCTGTAGTCTGAAGCTGTCCCTGAGCCTGGTGGTGCGGACCGTCTGCTCGACAGCAGCCGGCTGAACAGTTTGAGTCCGGGATCATTGAAGTTGTGGAGATCATTGTGGAGATCCTCCGTGGGTGACGGCTCCGTCCTGGTGATGTGCTGGCCAGTTTTAACTGCTGCAGAGTGTCCTGGAGTCCATGCTGAGCCTCCTCAGACTGCAGACATCATGGGGATGGAGTCTGTGTGGTGATCTGCTGACTCTCCCCCCTGTAGCGGCCCCATTGATGATGATGATGATGATGATGATGGTCTGTCTCTTCCTGTAGTCCACAATGCCGCTGTGATGGAGGTTGTTGGCACCAAGATGTCAGGGCTCTGACCTCCTCTCCGTAGACCGTCTCATCGCCGTCAGTGATTATTGATTGGGTGATTGATGGATGCTGATCCGTGCTCTGTGAACATCATTTTCACATGCGGTGTTCCTCTGGTCCAGGTGGGAGCGGGCAGCGTTGAGGATCGGGTGATAGCGTTGACCTTCTTGGCCTGTATATGAATTGAAGTGGGTCCAGTGAGTCAGGGAGAGGGCTTTGGTCTTTTTGGGGACAGGGACAATGGTGGTGACGA
Organism: Leptoclinus maculatus; assembly: GCA_032191485.1. Lineage (NCBI taxonomy): Eukaryota > Metazoa > Chordata > Actinopteri > Perciformes > Stichaeidae > Leptoclinus > Leptoclinus maculatus. The sequence goes on from JAVDOI010000009.1 coordinate 21,992,254, forward strand.
CAGACTGGATCAGTGAGAGGTTGAAAATGTCTGAAAACAACTTCCAGTTGATCCGCACTCGCCTTGAGAGCTCAGACAGGGATGCCATCAGGTCCAGCCGCCTTGAGTGGGTTAGTCCTTATAAAACATCTGCACACATCTGCCCTGGATATTCCAAGTGGGCAGGGGTCTTTTGTACTTCCTCAGCTGGGGAGCTGGCTTCAAAGCATGCATAGAACGTGTGCAGTTCCTCTGGGAGAGATGCAGACATTAGTCTGTGGTGGTTCTCGGTCCAGCACTCGATTCTGGTGTTGGAGCCCTGCCAGTTAGACTCAACTTTGTCCCTTTATTGTTTCTTCGCGCACTGCTAACAGCTCTGTGGAGCGCACACCTGGATTTCCTTTAGTCATGACTCAGCTTTTTGTTGGCACACGTGGTACGGAGTCAATTCAGATCGGGATAAGTGGCATGTGCTGCAATGAATTATAATGGAGTGGAAACCACGCCCAACTGGCACTCTGCCGATCCGGTTTTTGGAGAGCACACAATCGCTGCCAACTCAGCACTGCGAAAACAATGCTCACAGACAAACAGCCTTACAAACGCACACACATGCAGATATTTCTGTTTTAAAACGACGTCTTTCCAAATCACAGCAGCACACGCCTTTTTCTGTGTGTTTTCTTCTTTTGCTTTTTGTTTATTTATTTAACCCCAATTTACAAGTTTGTCTTGCAGGGCTTCACAGTCGTAACACGGCATACATAATGTAGCTGTGTTGCTGGGGCACAGAATCAGACTCCATAAGAATAAGAGACTGTCATCTCACTTTAATATGCTTTATTCTCCCTTTGGTCATATTGATTTTATTTCAGTGTCAGCTCTCAGGTTAGAATATTGGGAGATTTACATTCACTGACATGCTGAAAACACAAGTAGCATCACTAAAAACATCAACCCGCGCTTCCTGCCTGGCGGCATCCGTTCCCAGGCACGCGAGTTCAAACGCATGAAAATCTGAGCTCGGCGAATATATTTCTTTACCGTCCTCGACTCCCATCCCGCTATCCTCACCCACCCCGCCTCCCTCCGAAATCAACTCTTGCTACAATGCTCCCCTGAAAAAGCAACACAGCAACACGCAGCATGTTTGCAAGTGATGGTTTCTTACCTCCGTGTGCTCATGTGAGAGCAGTGTTGTACCTTGTGTGTGTGTGTGTGTGTGTGTGTGTGTGTACATTGCATGTTTGTGCTGTATTGATTGCTGCGGGTACGTGGGGAAATGAGGATGGATCAGTGTAAAGAAGGGAGGAACAGAAGACAATACAGAGGATGGCCAGCAGAAGGAAAGAGACACAAAATGAGCCACATATCAATCTGAGACAGGAGGAGAGATTTGTTTAAGCTCTCTGAATCCTCTTTCCTTTCTGATGAATGTATTCAATGTCGTGGCCCCCCCTCCCTCCCCCCTTATGAATTCTAAATGATCCATGCGCCAAATACTCTCCTCTTATCAGAGTCTTAGTTTGAGCAGTGTTGTTGTCTGAGACGGAGGCACGTTTTTGCTTTCGGTTGATGTCATTGAGTTTTCTAATTCCTCTCCGTCTGTGTGTTTTTTGTTTGTGCCCTCACAGCGCAATCACTTTGGACAATCAGCTGGTCGTCTTGGCAACCACGGCGGCAGACGCCGGACGCTACCACGTCGAGGCGGTGAACGAGATGACGGGAGAGAATGTGACGAGTCCCGCCGTCTACCTGAGCGTCTCAGGTAAAGCGACGTTCCGACTGGTTCCAAGCGGTTTCGGGTGTAATCGAATGAACTTGGTGTTCAATCAGGCAGCAGATTTAAATCTCACTAAGGAGCTTAGCTTATTCCATAATCAAATGTGACTGATTGTGGATTACAAGATTTTCTTTGAGAATTTGCTACTTCCTCATTATTTGACTTTGTTTCACCTTTTTCAGGCCCTTGAGAAGCTTGATTGTGTTCTCTGCGTTATCACTACGGTTGGGATTTGTTAGCATTTCATCCAGTTTGATGAGAAAAACAAAACAAACTGAAACTCAAAAGATTCAGCTGAAATCTGCATCCGTTTGTTGGTTTAGAAGGAGGTTTGAGTGGCGGCGTGATTACTGTTGACAACCCGTAGATACAAATGAGACGAGCAGCAGAGGATGTGAATGTTGATCAAAAAAAAAACATATCTGACACATTAGAAAAACTCATATTATAGCTTATATTGTTGACATCCTATGATTGGAACACGGCACAGAAAGAGAAAGAAGACTAAATACAAAGTGAAACTGTCCAGTCATGATCGTAGACTGATGTTACGAGTCAATGTCCTACTCTCTGTAACCCACAACTGATTTTGCCTGAGAACAAACACCGGCCTGATGAGCTTTATTGCGGCCTTCTTACTTTCGTACCTTCTTGACATTTCATCTTAGGCTTACGGGCTATTTGTTTGCTGAACGAGCTGGTAGGAGCCTAAAAGGTCAGCCCACCTTAAGTGAGCCTGCAGCGTTGTTGTGGCTAGCTTCCAGGCTAACCCCTGTCACTCTAATAAGCAGGTGGCAAACCAAGACATGCAGACTTGGCTTGGGTCTGGAGGAGTTGTTGCGTTTATTGTTTATTACAGCCCAGATTTAGATGTTGATGGCTAGCTGCTGGTGACCACAGACTCTTCATCATCGTTGCCTGTTGATGTGTGTTTTTATGTGAAGTCATGCTCGCTCCCTTTTTAAATTAGAAAAATCCTGAACGAATGAATTGTTTTTGGTGAGTGAACGTAGGTGAATGGCGTTCATTGTTCATTTAGGAAGAAACCGTCTGCTCTCACGGGAGGTGATAAGTTCTGTGACTTTTTTTGTTGCCTCCCCCTCCTGTGTCCCTGCCTCTGTCACAGCCTTTATCGCTGAATCACTTCATGTCCTTCTCTCTGTGTCGCTTCTCCTTGGAGGCCAGGGGATAGACTATACTGTCTAACAGTCCTTCAGCCCGAGTGTTCGCTATGGTTAAATGAGAGGAGGAGGAGAGAGGGAGCACTCTGTCCCTTGTGGCTGTATAGAGTTTTAATTAGATTCTCTTTACAGGGTTGTATCCTTTGGCATCCTTTGTCACAAACACACACACACACACACACACACACACACACAATCACATAAATATACGCACAGTACCTTGTTACAGCTGTCAGAGGGGAGTGCTCCCCTGGGCGTCTTTTAGGAATTGTAAGGCTATAGTTAGGCTTCACTGATCAGTCTTCGGTCATAAACGTCTGCGTGTGTGTGTGTGTGTGTTTGTTTCTTTTTATCCGTGTGTTTTTTCTACAATAAACATTTCTTGGGTAAATATCCTTTGCTATAAAGCAGCATGTGTGGTTGAGTTATTTGTTGTCGAGACTGGAGAGGAAGAGAGGAAAGAGGGATGAAATAAAAACCGTCCGACGAGTGAACGAGTCACTCGGATGTGAGGAGCAACAAAGGAACAAGGAAACATATTTCTTCTTGCTGTATTTTCACTCCTCCACATTAGACCTCTAAACTATTATCTCATCATTAATCTATTGGTCGGTTGGTTTGGTTTTGGAAATGGAGATGTTACAGATGATGTTTGGAACTTTGGATCATTTTACATGTGTCCGCCACGTAGCAAACTACACTTAATGCAAAAACAAATTATAATTCAACGGTGAATCATGACCTGAGAGAAACGATGCCTGTGTTGAGTGTGCACACTGAGCAGCAGACTGGGACCAGTCGAGGTTTGCCAGCAGGGAATTTGAGTGGAAAAAAAAGCGGTTCACCAGGTTAACTGACCTCCAACACAACAAACGTGTGAATAAACTCATGCAGATTGTGTTTCTTGTTCATCTGCACTTCCTCCCTCCCTCTCTCTCTCTCTCTCTCTCTCTCTCTTTTACATTTCTTGTCCTATCTCTGTCTCCTTCCATTTCCCGTCTCCCCTCTTTTCACTTTTCCATTCCATTAAGCAGGATCTGAAGACAGAAGTTCATAGCTGTCTGTCAAATTTCCTATTTCTAAAAATGTTGTCTTTCTTTTCAGAAATTCGCCGGAATAAATGAGATACCTATTTCCTATTCTTCCCCTTTCGTACTTTGATTTGAGCGTTGTGCTCGACAGAGAGGAACAAGAGAAAGAGGATTGGTAGAGAAAGAGACAGAAAAGGAAGAATTAATGAAGTGAGTCACGGGTGTAGACGGAGAATATGACCAACAACCCGTTCTTATAGGAGACTGCTGGCGGAGAAAGCTCTTTTGTGCGTCTCTGTGCACAACAAGCACGGGCATTAACACTTAAGATGCATTAACACTTAAGATGCGGTCACTTCTATAAGAGCATGCTTGTAACGTTTGTGCCCTGTGAAGATTGACGCTGAAAATCTTTTAGCTAATCCACAAAGCTCCCGTAAGAGCCGAGGGAAGTATGGTGCACTATCTGCATGTACCTGACCACTATCCTGTAAGTGTGGCCTGGACTGCTGAAAAACAACAACAACAACAAAAGCACTAACTGTCATCCGTGGTGGAGCAGGAACAACCACAATTGATGGCAGCTCAACAGCTTGGTGAGAGGTCACACACTGTAATCACTGGAAGAACAGCCCGCCTCTCAAATAAACAGCTACTGCTATTCTTTTTTTTTTTTTTTTTTTTTTTTTATCACCGCCGACAACATATGGTGTCACAGAGGACATTTTCAGCCAGTTGACGCTGCATACTGAACATGACAGATTGATAGAGGATGAATCTTAAATACACAACGAAGAACATGTGCCGAAATATCAAGTTAATCAACGTGACAAATCACTTCAACACAGCCGCTCCGGAGAGGGGGGGGGGGGGGGGTCAGAGTCAAGGTGCCGACCTGGTCAATTAGTGACGGCATACCCCTTGTGTGCTCAGTGTTTTTCCATTCCAAGGAAAGAATTCTAATGGCCTCTGGGTATTTCTGTTAGTGACAGGAGATGAGGATCCCTTCTCCAATTAATTAAGCTCCACACATACCTGCTATCATCTCTCCCTCCCTGTCCCTCTTTAACACACACACACACACACACACACACACACACACACACACACACACACACTCTCACACACAGCCTGTCAGTCAAAACAGCAGTCAGTCTCCCTGTTGCCCAGAAGAGTGTGGGCATGTCTGTGCTGCTGCTGCTCCTCAGTTCCCAGCGCTGGAGGTCTTTGTAGATTTGCACATCAGACCATTAGAGCAGCAGACTATCCCCAAAGAGAAGAGCCGCTGGAGGCAGTGATCTCCCGCGCACATGAAAAGCACGCCGACGCGCTAACGTACACACGCCCGGAAACACTCTGCATATATCTCTATATCTCTCTCGACATCATCAAAAGATGTGTGCAGACAAAACGGCTTGACACCTCAGTCGGCCCAAGATGAAGAAGTTCTGATCCCACATGCATGGATCTCATATATATATATATACACAAGAGGAGAGGGGGGGGGGCAGAAGGCAGCCGAGGAGAACGAGAGGGTAGGAGATTGTGGCTGACGCATGTATGCCGATATAATGACTGTAGCACTTTAACTGCTATCTCAGCTCTGGGCTCAATAGTTGATCAGCTGCCTTTATCTTTTCTATAGAGAAGACAGTAATGTCACGCTTGTTAGTGATTGCTGAACTGCAAAAATAGCTGAGAATGTCACGCGCTCACATAGAAGCTCACCCGAGTGCTTCCTTTTAAAACGGGCACTCCAGCGGTTTAGCATTTCCTTTACATGAAGTTTGGGAACTTGCAAGACAGATTCTCTTTTTTTTTTGTCAATCGATCCGTGCACCAGAGGCCAAGGCGCCCTGACTTTTAGTCCCTAAATGCAATTGATTGCATCTTGTCGTTAGACCCTTGCTGTAAATGCTCACATCTTTCAAATTCCACAATACCGCTTTGTGATATTGTAACACAGGGGCTTCTCTTGTCTCCAAAGCCAAGCTGGCTTCTGTGACATCACTCAGACTCGACAAAGCGCCCTCTAGAACCAGAGACAGCTTTTTACAACTCGTAGTTCCCCTTTAAAACGCTCTCCATACTGTACCTCCATACTGTACCTCCATGATTAGTGTATGGCAGAAGTGAATGTGAAACTTTCTGCAAAGTTTCGAGGACCAAGTTGTCTCGCACACAAGAAAGCTGGAGGAAAGAGGGACCATTTCCAACGTGTCTTTGAAGCCCCGTAGTTCTGCACATTAATGATTTGAGTTTGATTCTGCTGAGTAAAGAACAGAGACATTCAGCCGGCAGTTATTCTCTCAAGTGCCGTAAACAGTGAGCGAGCTGAATAGAGTGCAAATATAGAGAAGAGCACAAAGAGGAGACGACGAGACGAAGACGAAGTTGAACGGAGAGCTGAGGGACAGGTTGACTCCGAGTGCACGAATGCTTTTGTAACCTCATAACCTTTCGTAACCTTAACCACTGCGTGTGTGTGTGTGGGAGTCTGAGTTTGATTACCTCGGCTTAGTGATTGGAAGAGAGTCTGTCTGAGTTTGATTACGCCTCCTGTCTGAGACTCCCCTGGCGTCTGCCATTTTACATCACTCCCATTTCTCCTGTTTACCCCCCCCCCCCCCCCCCCTTGTGCAGCATCTGACTCAGCTGGCCTCCCTCTAACCCAGACTATACACAGGATTGGTTGGGGAAGTAGATATGAGAGAAGAGAACGTTTTGCTTGGAACATTATGAACAGCATATGGCACATGACACACAACTTACTGTCTGTTCAAAAAAAAAAAAAAAATCTTTTATGAATACACGTCTTGAAGTATTTGACGAACACTGCAACCCGTTTGTGTCAGCGTGTGTGTGCGCTCGGCGATTACGTTTGTGTTGTTAATTTTTTTTTTGCATGCCCGTGTGTCTCTGTGTCATTTGTTTCTTCCCCTCCTTCCCAGATGTTCCCTTTACACATCACTGACTCTTAAATGAGAGCCTGCCGTGGATCTTTGTGTGTGTGTGTGTGTGTGTCTTTGCTCCAGGTCCCATGCCAGTTCCATGGCACGTCTAATTGGAGGTATTTTAGTGTCCCAGAGCGAGTGAGTTTGTGATTGTGTTTTTGTTGGGTGGAAAGCATGTGGTTTGAGTGTATGCACATGTTTGCACATATGTGTGTGTGTGTGTGTTTGTGTTAGTTTGTTGTCGTGTCGCAGACCCCGACACCTGTGAGCCTTCATTTAAAAGCTTAAAGATTCAGGATCAGACAGTCCCCCGTATCCCTGTGTTCAGACGTTGTTTTCAGTGCTGCAGCTCTCATCACGCGCTCACCGTGTTTTGCATTTTTTCGCTGCCTCATGCTTTGGTGGGCTTCAAGGAAAACCATAGAAACATCTCTCACCAACATGGCAACGTAATGATCTGTGCCGCGAGCTGCCTCGGTGTGCTTCATGTGGAGACGCGTCGGCTGCAGCGTCTAGTGTCGGTTTGGGGGGAAAAAAACAGACTCGGGAGATTTTTAGTCATACCAGTGGGAGTATACAACAGACTTGTGGAGTAGAGATTCTCTCTCAGACGTTTTGGCTGGTGACCCCCCCCCCCCCCCCCAAAAACAAAACAAATGCCAAATTGGATGCGGTGTAGCAACTCACCGCCCCCTGATGCAAGCGCAGGTGTGCGCACTGAACAGTGACTCAAAATCGTCTCTTTCTCCTTGGTTTTGTTTGGAAGCAGCTGCCAATTTTCTTTATTTAGCAGGGAGATGAAAATGTTGTCTGTTTCACTCGTCTCTCATTAGCTGACAGGGAACTTCCTGCGTAGGATTTCTTTTTGGCTACACTATAATTGGCAACAGCAGCGGCTCTCAGTTCCGATTATTTAGTTGTTAAGAGTTAGATTTCCTGAATGATGGTTTTAATTACAGTTAAGGACAGTTTTGCCACGTTTAGTCCTGAAGGTAGAGGAAAAGAACATCGCATTCAATTAAACACAAAACAAGAAGAGATGTGAGGTCCAAAAAGTAGAAAATCCACTTAGTGCACCTGTTGGTGATGAGTCTACTGGCCCTGGATGAGGGAAGACACAACCGTGAAGCTACATGACTATCGCACACTGACGATCAGCAGAAAATTAACCCGCAAGTATTTTGATAATTATTATTAATTGAAAAGATTTCCTAGTTCTAGTTTCTCAAATGTGGAGGATCTGCTGCTCTTTTCTGTTTTACTACTGATGCTTGAACAAACCATTGGTAAATAATCAGCTCGTGTTTTAAGAATCTGCAAAGACAATTTCTAGACTAAAGATTTGACGGATCCTCACCCACGCTCTGTGTTTATCTGATAAACAAAGATGTTCTGATAGCATTCTGTCCTTCCCGATACTGAATCGGATACCATAACTTTAGTGAAGTTGGTGTAAACTGTCAAAAATTGTTAATCTTTTTACTTTATTATTATTATCTATTGTGGTTATTTGCATAAAAAAAACACAATTCAAAAGTTAGGAAATGAATGATTGTACTTTTTTTTTCATACTGGCTTTGATTAACAAAAACAGCTTGGTATTAGTAGTTGTAATTATATATTATAAGCTGCTTAGAGCTAGTGTTGAACAGGAAGGTAAACAAGTAATAATTCCCTCTCTGATATCTTTCACAAATATTACAGCTACTTTTTTTACTGAATAAAGCCTGAACGTATCACAACGTAACTTAATGCAGCCTCCGTTAACGTTAACGTTAACGTTAGCTGTTAGCTGTTAGCTCCGTTATTAAGCTTATTAACTAGCTCTTTACCCAGATTTGTTGTTCACAATGTGGCATTATCAGGAAGCAAACAGGTGTGCACGTGAGCGTTTAACCACAGGTGTGTAGTACTAGTTTGCACATGTTCAGTAATTATATACATTCATATTTTACAACTCTTAATAAACAATACTCACTCCGCTCAGTACCTCAGCTGTCATGTCTACACTCCAGAGGCAGCAACAAGCAAACACTGACACTTATTGTGGTCCTGCATTTTGTGCATGCGGTCGTCTTAAGGCAGCCAGATACAGCAGTTTCTGCAGACACAACGATTTGAACAAGTTATTTTTGAAAATAGAGTTTTTGAGATAAAAGAAAACACCACATGGACTTCAGTGTGTTCAGGCTTTCTTGCCAAATAACTCCAAATGTTTTGCACAGCAGCCTTCGTTCTGTGACCATCTGTGATAGCTCTCGAATATCACACGGCTAGAAAAAGCTTCACTTCTACTGCCGTGGTTCAATGAGGACGTTTCTCTCAGTCGTAGCTGGAGTAATCTGTGTACTCTGCATTGAAGCAGGCATGGTTGGTACTTCAAATATTACTTTCTTCATTGGCCTTTCGCAAGTAAAATTAAGTTTTTTCGGCAATAACTGTCTTAAGATTGCAGAATACAACCTACAGTTAAGACTGGGCTACAGGACTTCCATCCCGACGAACGGTGAAAGGTGGTTCCATAATTATTTACAAATCTACGGTCCAGCCCAAGTCAACCTTTTTGAAGAGATTGCGTAGGAAGGCTGTGTGTGCAAGCTGTCCAAAGGGCTAGTTATGTAGATAACCATCCTGAAGGTCACTTAACAAAATCACTGATGCATTTAATTGCATGTAAACCTTGGAGAATGAGTACCAGTGTGCTGGAGTCTGACACACTTCTGTAAGCTGCAAGGTTAATTTGAAAGATCTAACCTTGTGTGAGCACTGCAACAATCTTTTTTTGTATCGGAAGTCTGGTCGTTTAAAGTCTACGGACGTGGAACACACACACACACACACACACACACACACGATCATACAAATAGGCACTAATACTCAGTGGTCTTTATGAAGAGGATTGGCTAATGAATCAGTTCTTTGATTCATTCCTGCTACTGCTGGTTCTGTCTGGAATTATTATATTCAATATGTCAGTTGCAAAAGGATCAGACTGGCCTCTGTTGATCCCCGTCTCCTCTCTCGGTGTAATGAGGCTCCTCTGAGGTTTTATAATTAAAACCCCGGCGTACGGACAGAGAGACGGAGTGATGGAAGGATGGACTCACCGACTGTCTGTGTCGGCATGACAAGCAAACTGTGTGTGGCTATATATGTGTGTGTGTGTGTGTGTGTGTGCTCTACTTGTTCCACCTAGTTATGGATTTAATCGCATGCCTGTTTTACAGCATGATGGAAGACATTAAGACGGATGTCCATGTAGAAGGCTTTGACGGAGCATTTCGCAGTCGCGTGGCCACTTACACCGTCTTCAAATCCGAATAATATACCCAGTAGACCAAAAGAAGGCAACGGAGAGGCAGGTAGTGAGAAAGGTGTCCGGTGGGAGAGGAAGGAGGCCAACAGTCACAGACTGGATGGGACAAGTTTCTAAGAATCAATGAAGGAGCAGAGGTTGAGGAGCTAGAGAGGCCGGAGAACGGGAGCAGGGAGAAGCTCTAAAAGTTTGAATGTCACGCGGGTTTCTTCCAACATCTGGAGATTGCAGTCGTGGCATTGTGATGTACGAGTCGATTCTGTATGTGAGCATAGTGTGAACCAGCATTGTCCCAAAGGGAGCCAAACAGGCCCAGTAGTACTCTTCTTGTGGGTCACTGTAAAAAAAAAAAATATGGTAATCAAGTGCATACAAGAAAACCAGACCAAATAACTGCAGCTCACTTTCATTGATAATTAGTAACACTAATGTGATACTTTGTTATTCTGCCCATTACTGTACATTCATATTTAGTGGTGAATGCCTCGCAGTTGTGGCGACGAGACATTTGATGTTTTTTACGTGCATCGAGTGTGTGGATATTTGTTTGTTCAGTTGACGCAGAGGTTTGGAGAGAGCGAGGCAAAAAAAAAACACAGTTGATGCACCATCTACAGCTGCACTTCTCCAGGCAAACACTTAGTAGGGATACCACCTCAGCTCCCTCACAGAGATGAAATGCACGAGCACACACGAGATGCAGAATGAGGTGTCAAGTGCGCAGATAAGTAGCACGGGGCTCGTGATTTTAATGATCCTGTCAGTCACACCGCTGCACCTTATGGCCACATCGCTGTGCATCCTGCAACCCAAGTCTGTGTGTGTGTGTGTGTCAGTGAGTGTGCATGAACAGTAGTATTGGGAATAGGACTTTCATTCCAGCTAAAGCCTCATGTTGGACGCTGCGTACACGGAGACAGACGCTTTAGTTCCCCCACTGTGTTCAGTACTGGTGCTTCATTGTGATACTCATCGCTGTGTGAGGGTACGTGAGGCTTCCCGACTCCAAACCGAGCGACCCGACGGGATACGCTGTTCATATGCCAGCTTGAAACAGCACACACTGGCTATATTCAGGCTTTTCATAAACAGTTTTCAGAGTATCCCGAATATAAATGAAATATTATTGTGCATGCGAAACACACTGATTGTCTCTGTGTGTCAGAGCTTCCTGCTGGGCGTAACAGGTTATTGGAGCAGCAGGCCAGTCAGCAGATGTTAATTTGAAGCAACAGAAGTGAAAGAGAGATTTTGGGGGAGGGGGGGGGGAACAGAGCTGGTGAATGATGGGGAGAGATTGGATTGGTGGAACAGGAGGAAGATAAAGGAAAATGGGAGGGGAGATGATGAGGTGCCGAGGAAGGAGGATTATGTTTAGAGGCCGGAGGGAGGAGGCAAAGAGAGTGAGGTGATGGTGTCATCGATTGCTTCACTTAGCGATATGTTTTCACATTTACATTTTATGGAAATTCAGTGTAGAAAGTGTGTAGTTGTGCCTGTGCCTCAGGAGGCAGGGCACGTTGTCCACTAATCGCAGGGCTGGCTCCTCCTCTCCGTTTAAGTTTAAGTGTCCTTGAGCAAGACACTGAACCTCAAACTCGTTTATTCCTCCATCAGTGTGTGAGAATGAGAGGCAAATTGTAAAGCTAATGAGCAAAATATATGACATTCCCACTCCACAGAAACAAAATAAAGCTCAGTCTTAGTTAGTCACCATCACCAACTCTGGTCTGAGAGTAATTAACAGATATTAAAAAGAAGTAACAGTAACACTGTGAGAAACACGGACACGCATACTCATCAGCTAGCTAATGGGAGTCTTATCGGCTATTTCAGCAGAAGCACAGCTAATGAACAAGAAAAGCATCAGATTTACAACATAAATACGTTTAGGCTACGTGTGTGTGGTATAACACACAAACAAGGTCACACAATTAACTGCAAAGCATCATTTAAGACCTAGAAAAGACACTTAAGATATGCCTTGATATTGTAACAACCAGGTTCCAGATGATATCGAATCTTATATCACAAGTCAACATTGATAGAACATTCATTTATGGCCCAGCTCTATGTGTGTGTGTGTGTGTGTGGCAAAGCTATGTAAGTAAAGTACTCATTTTAAATGCATTATGACGACGATGATGATGGTCTTTATCACCACTACATCTATAGAAGTCTCGATACAGAAGACTATACAAACAGAAACATGCAGTATGGTGACTGAGGTTGACAAAACAAACTTTTGACCGTATCACCGTCCAGGTATAGAATGAAGCTGGACTTTTAATCAAACATGCTGTTAACAAGTTGTGCATATTGAGGTTCATAGAGCCAGTAATGTGTCTCATTCTCACACCAATAAACGCACACATTCACATCTACGAACAAATGAAGTTCCCAGTTTATCACAAGCACACAGCTATCCCATTTGTTCATTAGTTGTTGCACTGACACCACGTTCTGAAAGACTGTGTGGGTGGTGCTTTAGTTTTCACTGGACTGTCATCATTTGTTAAAGCCTCGCTAAAATGAAGCCACGTTTCACACCCATTTACAAACTCACACACACACACACACACACTTCTGTATGACTGTGTGTGTTTGTCCTCACGTCCCCTGCGCTATCAGTCTGTACGTTAGGCAATGGTTTCAGGGCAGAACAAAGTACTCGCAAAGAATAAGTGGAAGAAGAAGAGAGACGAGGACAGAGAGGGGTACCAGGAAATCAAACAAAGCGAGATGAGCAGTGAACAAGTGCAGAGCTGGGAAAGCTTTGAGGACGATAGAGATAGATGGAAAGAAAGAGAGGCAGACTGTAAAAGTTGAAGATTGAGAGAGGATGCTGAAAACAGGAATAGATCAACAGGGCCTTTAATCCCAAAATAGTTTCCTCCCTTCTCCGCCTTCTTCCTCATCCCTACTTACCTCCCCGCCACTCCCTTCTCCCCCGCCTGATTGAAGAAAAGAGATGTGTGTATCCTCCGCGTATATACTACGCACATACAGCAGTGTGTGTGTGTGTGTGTGTGTGTGTGTGTGTGTGTGTGTGTGCGTGCGCGCGTGCACGGGGACACATTGTGATCCACAGACAGACGGATGATGTCCATTACCAGGCCGTGCTGTCCGGACTCAGGCGGAACAGCTGCAGCCAGATCTCACTGATCTATCACTGTTCTAATGAATCTGTTACAGCCAGGCCCGAGCAATCGATCTCTGAGCCACTTAATCAGCTGAGCCATTATTCTGACAGAGACCCTAACCGTTCTTGCCCACATGAGCGATCGCTTTACATATATTCATGGGCATAAAGACACGGGCACGCAAACACTTATACATACTGACTCCGAGTCAGTCAGCGTGGACGTGCAGCATTTGTTTGTCCCAGCAGCATAAATGAATATACTCTCATAAGAAGTAAACGAGATGAGCATTCAGGTAAACAGAAACAATTTGCGAGTGAGATACTGCAGGGCATTTAGATAATTATCAAATGATTGGCTGATCTGTTTCTATTTCCTGTATTCGGGCATTTAATTGGTGTCGGGATATAGGCCTCTCTAATGTGAGGATTGTTCAGCATGATATCATTTTAAATTGGTCATTTTGGGGTTTTGAACAATTGGTCTAACAAAAAAAAAAAAAAAAAAGCAATCTGATGGAGTCACCTGGAGGACAGGGGAGTTTTGATGGACACTTCTTCACAATTACCTGACGAGTAATTGCTCGCGCCACATTACTTTTGTTGATCAGATTCTAAAAATGGTTTGGCCACGGTGACTGTTAGGACCAAGTTGGACACCTCTTTCCAAATGTAATGTTTTCACTTTGTTTCTTTCCCTTTTTCCTTTAAATTGCAGTAAATTAGCAAAGACTGACTCAATAATTGAGTTTCGGTCTCACAGGTTCAATATGTGCTTGCCTCTTTCTGGCTTCAAAGACTATAAACCGACTGTTCCATATCAGTTTTAGGCACGTCAGATGGTGCGATGAAAGGTTTTTAGGCCAGTCTTAAAAGAGTCCAGTGTCTGTGTTGCCCTTAGGTGGTCTAAGGGAGACTGTTCCATAAGCGCGGCGCTGCCGAGCCAAAGGCCCGGTCGCCCATGGTGTGGAGCTTGGTGTTGGGGACCCGGAGGAGCGAGCGGGTTTGAAGATCTGAGGGTGCGGGTGGAGGTTTGGGGAGTAATGAGTTCTTGTAGGTAGGGAGGTGCATGTCCATTTATGTGTGAGTAGTAGGACTTTGTAGTCAGTGTAGTGAGTGGAGAATGGGTGTTATGTGCTCATATTTCCGGACTCTCATCAGGATCCTGGCAGCGCTGTTTTGGATGTATTGCAGCTTCTGGATGCTCTTGCCAAGTGATCCCAGTGAAGAGTGAGTTGCAGCAGTCCAATATTGTATTCTTGTGTGTGAATACTTTGATATAATATAATGTGGGTTTTTTTCCGAGGGAGTTTCCCAAAGAGGATTCTCTAAACTCTTCGTATAGTAGTCACATTTTTACTCCACTCCTGCAGACTTTGAGTTTGTAAGCGAATGTCCCAAAGAAACCCGGACATGTTGCCCTCCATTGATCTGACACCTTTCCTGCAGACTTCGCTGCCATGTTGTGTGTAAATGAATGGACTGTGTCTAAAGCAGCAGCCACGCAGGGAGCAGCGAATGCTTAACTGGACAAACACATGTTTCTAAAGGAGGCACTTCAAATTCAGCATCCTCTATGAGGCTTATTTACTTAAGCCGAGGGTCTCCTAGACCCCCGTACTTCAAGTCTTTTTGGAAAAGAGATAAGGAGTAGAGAGTAGTGGCGTAACGGACCGTAGTTGGTCCGTGATCCATACGGAAGGTAACCACTATCGATGACTATAACGAAGTAGATAACATGAGATTTGTTGACCTTTACACTGACTTTTAGGGCGGTTGAAATCATATTTTTTGGAAACACCGATCTGCATCAGCCGATAATGTGGCTCATCGATGATTGTCAATCAAGCCAAAAAAATGTAAGATTTCTAAAAGTGATATTTTCCCTGCTTATCCGATCCGTGACTCGAAAGATACTATCCGAACCGTGAGTTGTGTGATCCGTTGCTGACAGTGAAGGAGGAGAGTGAGATGAGGCAGCACCCTGCAGCATACTGGATAAAGAAAAGGAAACGAGGAAACAACCCTGATTTAGTAATGATGCATCTCCTCTTTCTTGTCTGTCCCGGTCCCTTCTCCGTCTGGTGTTTCAGCCGGAGGTGGTAGTTACACACCACATCACTGCCTTTTAAAGCCCCACCTTCGTGCTTCAACTTTCTCCTGTCTTCCCCGTGTCTTTCATCCCTCACGTCCTCTCTCTCTCCCTCTCTCGCCTTTTAATATTACTGCAAGATCAGAGGCTTCCTATGTTTTTCTCTCCGTCTCTTATCAGAGGCGCAAACCTGCGGAAGCAGCACTCTTCTGTTGAATTGGAAATGATTTCTCTCTTTTTTCCCCGTGCCATCATTAGGCTCACACTATGAATTCAACATTTACATTTATTTCCCACTGAGAGTGCCATGTAATGACACATGGCACTCGTGTTATGTTTTGCTTTTACGTTTCCCATGTACTTCTGTTGTTTCTTTTTAAGGTTTTTCTTTTCTTTTATCAATTTCAATGGCTCTGTTTTATTCACCGTCTCATTCGTGTGCTCTTTGTTTGACTCTTCAGGTGCTAAGAGGTAATGTTTAACAAGGGGTCGCTGGGTTTTTTATCTCGAGTGCAGGCATCTGTTTGGGCACAAACAAACCTGAAGTCTGGAGAGAGGCGATGAGAAGAGAGGAGAGCAGAGTACAAATTATGTAGAGAAAAGGGAAGAGGAGGAAGAAAGGCGGGGATAAGCTAACCTTTTTTTTTCTTTCTGACAGTGAGCAAAGAGAATGTCAAAACCTGGTGACATTTGGGATTCTAAACAAGGATGATTGACACCAACTTTTACCTGCATGTGTATGGGAGACTGGGCTGTGTGTGTGTGTGTGTGTGTGTGTGTGTGTGTGTGTGTGTGTGTGTGTGTGGGCATGGCTGACATGGTAAATTGGAAAGGTCAGCTGGTGCTCGTGTTTTGCTACAGACAGGCAGACAGCAGGAAGATGTAACCTTCCCAGAGTCCACATTTATGGAGAGAAGGAGAATCTGAGCAATGGATGGGATGGATGAGCAGAGCGCAGGGTTGTGAGAAACGCTACGATGTAACACGTAACCCTGCTCGCTGCTGTTTATATGCTGTGTATAAACGATAACCCTCCTAAATTCTGCTCCGTTTTACAAAGTGGGACAGACTACTGGGGGGAAACGAGAGGGAAAATACGGAAAACTTTACCATCTGGGTCCGTCGGGAGTTTCTCCGAGGTCTGAGGTCAACTCTCCAGCCAGCTTATTATTTTACCAAACGCTACCGTGTGTGTGTGTAGACGGGGTCCACGCGTCCTTGATTTTCTCTCTGTGAATGTGTCAGGATGGGAAATTGGAGTGTTGCATTTGTATGGCCATTGATATGAATTTCAAATAGGTGTGTGTCAGTGTGTGTTTTAGAGCAAGATAAAGGAGCAGAGTGAAGGGAGAGTGAGATTGACAGGGTAAATTGGAATGGAAAGGGGGTTTCGGGGGGGGGTTGAACTCTGGGTTTAAAACAGCCGAGAGAGAGAGAGAGAGAGAAAGAAAAGAACCCAAATGTGTTGCTAAAAAAAAAAAAGAAAGTATCCTTTGGCTCGGGGGAGTGTGACAGTGGATGGGGAGAACGAAGCGAGGCTAAGCAGGAGAATAGATTGTCACCAAAGGCAAAGGGGTGTCTGGTTGTATGTAGATGGGAAAGGAAGCAAGGAACGCCCGGCGGGGCTGGTTGTGTGTCGAGGGGAGAGGAGGGGGGAGTCATGGAGGGTATGGGGGTGCTGCAGCAAATAGGTGAGTCACCTGCACAGGTCAGCTGGGACGGTAACACAGCGAGACACGACACACATAGCAACAGCAGCCTTTACACACGTGGAAAGTACAGCGCACACACACAACACACAGATACTGTACTTATTCCCTGCTGTACGCACACAAACACACAGCCACCCCAATAGCAGACAGAGGACACGGTGACCCGCTTGTCTCTCGGCCCTTCAGGCCGCTGAGTGCCCAATGATGAATCCATGAATACAAATCATACTCAAGGCCGAGACACACTTAGGCACACGCTAATACTTTCACATCACCTCAGACTGTGTTTTGAAACACATCACCTTAGATCAACCATGACACTGAGAAGTGGCCTGTTTTCGTATCCAGTTATAGTCATGTACCGCCATTAAATGCAGCAAGCTGGACACACTACAGAGCTGCACAGCTGATGATGTGAGAGACCAGATGTCACAACACTTATTTGGAGTCGAACGCTGACAAAACAGAGGTGGTTATCCATCCACTGCCTGGTCCCCTTATCCCAAATAGGGACCTTCTCTCACTCAAACAAATAAAATAAAAGTACTCCACATTACTGGACAAATAGAATCCAACTGGAAATGAACTGCAGCACTTTGTCTAACAGGTTTTACCTTCCCAGAAGAAACGACCACACCATGTGATGTTATAAGAGCCAATCCGCCCAACCTGCAAGAATCTGCCAGGAAAACCAAAGCCAACCCGCACACTGCCAACTTTATGCATTATAGCAGCACCTCTGTTAAGAGCCCTGAGACGTGGACAGAGACAAGATGAATGGACCCGGTGCATCTCTAACTCGTGCTTCCTTTCTCCCTCACTGCTTTACTGGTGTAGCGCTTTGTTTACCAGCCTCAGCTCCTGGGATGTAGCGAAAAAACGTGATTGCAGAACTCTGCAGCCAGACGTCTGACGAAGACCAAGCGCTTTTCTCTCATCACCCCAGTCTTGGCCTCCGTGCACTGCTTACCAGTTTCTTTTAGGATCCACTTTGAAATCTCACTCATGATTTACAAGGCTTTACGAGGCCCGGCAACAGAGTACATGAGTGAACTCCTTACTGTCCAAAAAGGCCTCTTAGCTCTGCTGGGTCAGAGTCCAGGTTAAGGTCAAAGGGTGATGGAGCTTCTTGTGTGCTTGTATCTTTCCTTCCTTTATTGATGTCTATGAAAAGCACCACTCATATTTCACATGAATAGAGGGGCTGAGCGTTGGATCAGAAAAGCATCATCGGCCTGCACCACCGCAAGTTCTCTCTGCGGTGAAAGGCACATCAATAAACACATTGATTAAGACAACAAATGATACGAGGCGTTTTCGCAAAACAATGAGGGAAGTGAGAGTTACCGGAAAATGTGTCGAGCAGGATTCAGCTCTGCGAGCGTCAGGCGCTGTGCTGTGTTGTGAGCACACACAAACGCTCTGGCTCACGCTCGCTCTGTTGTCCCCTGACGTCCCCATTGTTTCTCTGTTCCCGTTTGAAACTGAAGATGACTCAGTGTGACACATCATTTGAATACCCACGCAGGATGGCATGCCCCCCAGACCAAAGCCTTTCTGTTTGTGTGTCAGTGGGCAATTGTGTGTGTGTGTGTGTGCGCTGACCCTCTTTTTAGGCTCTCCAAAATAATAGTCTTCCCAACACTGCTACTTAACAGCACAAACGGTGCTCTAGTTAAACGGCTGTGTTTACAATGGGTCCGGGCAGCGTGCCGTGATCTGGAGAGAGCGGTATTGAGCTTACCTGTGCATCAGCGTCATCTGAGCCAAGTTTTTTTTGGCCCTGATCCAAGCGAGTCCACTCTCTCTAGCGGGATCGCCTCACATCAATTCCAGGAGTCACATTCTCCCAGTTAAACTTTCACTCACATCATATCAATGATTTAGGTTTATACACTTCGTAGTTTTGAACCAGGACCTCCGGTATTCGGAAACGAGCGGCGCTACATGTTTAATCATCATTTAGGTAAATAGAGAGCGTTGTCTAAAAGTGGCAGGATTTTGAAAAATAAAAAAAAAAGCTATTCATTTGACCTTTAATGCCGACTTTGAGCACTCAATTTCTGATATACGCTCTGGACTCATTTCAGTTGATACCAAGAAGTCCTGAGTTTCCTTGTTCACAACAGATTCATCTTTATTTTGAACAGAAATAAACTTCTAATCCCCCCCCCTCCCTCCGCTTTCTTTCAGTACGTTTGATTGCTGCTTTTGTTTTTCTTCCTCGTCAGCTTGCTTGTTCACTCTTCATCACTTGCCCCATACCCTGTGTGTGTGTGTGTGTGTGTGTGTGTGTGTGTGTGTGTGTGTGTGTGTGTGTGTGTGTGTGTGTGTGTGTGTGTGTGCATCTATTGAATAGGCTGAAAGAACTTTGTGCTGATGCTGATGTGATACGTCAGAATCTAAATTAGGCCCTCGACACACATTTTTCACCACACACACACACACACACACGCACACACACTCTCGGAATCAAAAACACACACATACGCACAAACACACAGCCAGTGTTCAAG
Organism: Leptoclinus maculatus; assembly: GCA_032191485.1. NCBI lineage: Eukaryota > Metazoa > Chordata > Actinopteri > Perciformes > Stichaeidae > Leptoclinus > Leptoclinus maculatus. The sequence goes on from JAVDOI010000009.1 coordinate 22,011,960, forward strand.
AGTTGAGTGAGCGTCTGAGCGGCTGAGTAGCAGCGTGGAGCGGTAGTGTATTGATAGATGAATGGTGAATGTAGATTCTTCTGCTAGTAGAATGTCAATGCCATCATTTTCTCGCAGCCTACAGTCTTGCCACCTCCAGACTTCTGACAGATACAGGGAGAAAGGAGGGGAAGATAAAGGGGGAGAAGAAAAGAGTGAATGAGCGAGACAAAATTTCGGTAGCTGGCAGTTGATGGATGGGCTGCAAACAGCTCGTCTTCCTCTGGACTCCATGATAACATGCCGTTCCCTCTGTCTCTTCCTCCCTCTCATCCATATCTTGTCTGTATTTGTTTTTTTCTCCTCCTTTTCCTGTGCACCTTCTCAACTCTGAGACTTTGCGAAAGCCTGTATTTTCTTGTGCTTTTTTTAAAAAAGTGTATTGGCTAAATGTGTCATTTTTGCTGCACCCCCGAGGAACCACTTGAAATCTAAATTACATATCTCCTGTTTTCCTCTTTCCCCCGTCTCCCCTTTTGTCCCACTTCTCTCCGGCTGATGGACAGTTGGCAAGAAGAACCGCGGGTCAACAGGTAAAGAACCCATTAACATTTACATTATCTCCCCCTTCTCGTTCTCTCGCTCCCTCTCTGTCTAAAGAGAGGAATAAATATTGCAGTGACCCTTCACTCCCGTCAGAAGGTCAGAGCTGAGGACTGCTCAGCTAAATGCTTTGCCGCATGTCACATTGGCAGTGGTGGTGGTGGTGGTGGGCACAATGCTGTAAAAGAAGTTCCACCAGCGTAGTTTCACAGTTTCTGCCTCGTTGCCAGTAAGAAAAACCTACAGCGGCACACTTCTAACCTCAAGGTCAGCCTCGGGCTGGGCAATAATGCAGTGTGATGATATGATGTCTTTCTATGGACTCATATATAAACCAATATCTCAGAAAATCGTCCCGGTTTGTCCAGAGTTGTCCCATTTTTCAGCTAGGTGTCTCGAGTCCCGACAAATATCGTAAAACACTGAAATGTCCTGGTTTTCAACATTAACTACCCAATTGTCCCGGTTCTCACCACAAGTAAGATAATAATAAACTCGATTTCAGTGCTTCCATAGACCCTTATCATATTGCACCACATGTATGAATTCAACATATCGTCTTGTTTGTGTGTCCTTCCATCAATGTAATGTTGTCGAGGCTGTTCCGATGACGCTTTGCGACTCTTTCCGACTGAACCTTTCAGAGTGGTTAGCTGTCATGCCGAAGAGAACGGCGTCTTTTCTAAAGAGCTTTTCCGGGGGCTCTCTCCTTCCTTCGTAAAGTACTCGGCAATGAAATGCGCTGCGTTCTGCACACGCCGCAAGTTTCCATTTCCGTGCTCGTGTATGAACGGTTTCTTAGGATTTGAAAATGCAGTCGCCCTCATTTCACCCCGATTCCACCTGAAAGTGTTTATGCTCTTTTTTTTTTTGCACTGAAGTTCTTAATTAAATGAGAAAGTACTCATTTGGGAACGTTACAGCCACTACAGACGGATTCTGTATGAATGTCGGCGTAGCTTTTAGAGAGCCGCGTGGCAGCAAGAAGGTCGAGAACAACAGCGACGGGTCTTCGGATGTTGCAGTGAGAAGAGTATTCCATGTTACTGTGGTGGCAGACTCAAAGTCGACTGCCTGGTCTAACTCGCGGGCTTCACTTTCTCCCACTTCTTTGGGAAACAGTTAGTCTGCTACACACATGCGAACTCATTTCCCCCCACAGCACCACTTGAGCGTCGATCACCGAGGTGCCAGCGTTTCTCTCCGCGACATTTCAAGCAGCGCTTCTCGCTTGCAGAAACAGACCGGGCCAAAGTGCTTAGACGTGCCACAAGAGTTTATCTCTGCTGATATGCAAACACTGAGTTACACAGAGTGCTTGAGCCCTGCAATCATGCTCCTTCACGGGCACACACTGTCATTGCTACGATTTTTCCCGACGCAGTTCTTCTTTTAGAGAACAAACTCTTTGTGAACGCTTGAACGCCTTATTTTTTTTTTCTTTTTATGGAAGAATTAATCCCACGAGCCGCTGTCGTGTGTTGTTGATTTTCAGAATTAATGGGGGATAAAAATAGTTCAGTTTTACTTTTCTTCACTGTACCAAAACAAGTTTGCGAGCAATGAAGCAATCGCGCATGCCCTTATTCCAGTATAGTGATGATGAAATGTTACCTCATTATGTCATTGTGGGTTTTGTCAAGCAGCTCCCCAAAACAAACACAATTGATATAATACTCACAATTAATTAAATAATAATCATTGAGCACTCCCGAGAGCTCAACTCCCACGCTGCCTCCCATTACTGCTACATGTTTCTCGCTTCTTCTTCTTCTTCTTCTTCTTCCTCTCTTTCTTTACCGTCTCCCCATCGCCACCCTCCATCACTTATGTGGCCCGATGACAGAGATAGATGGAGGATTTGGCAGCTGAAGGAAGAGATGAATATTTAAAATCGGGCATCTTTCTCGCTCCTCTCACTGCTTCCCATTGTCTGTGCCTGTCTCCCCTTGGGGCTTGGATCTTCTGCTCTTGGTGTGGTGTGGCTTTATGTGTGTGTGTGTGTGTGTGTGTGTGTGTGTGGGGGGGGGGGGGGGGGGCATGTCTTGGCTTGTGGTTTCATATTGGCATTCTAAGGCAAGTGTAGTCAGACGGTGACACTTAGCTGTCAGCATGCAGCATTAATGAGTGCAGTGACACGCACAAACACTCACCCCACTCTCTCTCTCTCTCACACACACACACACACACACACACACACACACACGCAGTATTCTCAAGACAGATCAGCAAACGGTCACCTTCTCCTCTTTATTTATTTATGTTTACCCTAAAAAAAATACTCTTTAAAATGTTTTTTCCTTCTAAACGCTCTCCAGTTTCTTTAAGCGCTCGTTTCCAGCTTTCTTTCCTTCTCTGTGCTCTCTCTCTCTTAAAATCTCGCCCTCTTTCCTCCCCTCACACTCGTCCTCTCTCTCTGTTGTGTATGTCGTCTCAGTGTGATATGTGTTGGTTGGCTTTGAACCCTGCAGACACGTATATGACAACTCTATTAATACACAGTCAGCTAACTCCAGCCTCCTCCCGTGTACGTGTGTGTGTGTGTGTGTGTGTGTGTATATGTGTGTGTGTTAACCCCTCAGCCAGTCCGGACTCTCTGCTCTCCAGGTCTCTGCAGAGATTTGTTTGAAAGGCTTAAAACACACAGATCTCCAGCCATAGGAAGATCGCACACACACACACACACACACACACACACACACACACACACACACACACACCCTGACTGACTCACTGACACAATAGGGAGTGTGGAGTGACTGACAGGTTTAATAGGAGAACAAGCTGTAATCTGAGAGAATCCATTTGAAGAGGGATTACATTCTAATCTGTGGATGGAATAGCCTTTCATCGCTCTCTCTCTCTCTCTCTCTCTCTCTCTCGTCCACCTCTCTTTATCCATCTTTATCTCTTTCCTGCCCTAAAGCTGCACCAATCCTTTTAACCAGCCCTGTTTTTTTGATCATTCCCATCTTTGATTTAATTTAGGAGGTTTCTGCTTCCATCTGAATACCACACACACACACACACACACACACACACACACACACACTTTCTCACACAGCTGTGTCACCTCTGCATGTACCTAACTGTCAGCGGCGATTGCACTGACGAGAGCATTGTAACGTTGCAATGCGTCAGTTTCTCTCTGGTGCTAAACTATACCCACAACAGAATGTATGCTTTTAACCCCTATCCACATCTCCTTTGATTTATTTTTTTAACTGCTTCAACAGCTTTCCTTTTTTTTAATCATCCCTCTCTCTTTTATGAAGCTTTTCAGAGCTCCAAGATGTCGTTCTGATATTGCTTTGTTCCACTACAACCCTCCCTGCGTTGTTTTGCCGCCCTCCTTCCCTCCATCACTCCTACTCTCCCTCTCTCTGCCACATGGTGTTTCTCATTTGCTAAATGAGGAATCCAATAGAGTTAGATTAAACTTCTGGACTCTCTTTGTAGAATCTTTACAGGGAGCCTTTTAGCTGCCACAGCTTGCACGCAACACACACGAACTAACACTGTCTGCCAGTTTGAATATTTATCCTTGTTTAGGTTGAGGAAGATTAATTTAATAATCCCTGTTTAAACAACAAAAGGAGGCGATAAGAGGATGATAGGGAATAAAGGAGGGAAGATAGGCAGCAGGGAATGAGAGATACGGACGCGATGAAATGATAGAGCTCTCCCCCGAGAACGAGGACGTTAGACACGCTGACAGAGAGAAAAGAGGAGCGTAGATCACACAACCATATGGCATTTTGCTTTCCCCTCTACGTCGACCATCACGTCTGTCACTCCAGGAAGAAGAAGACCATCTGCACGGTCTCCCCCATCTACATATACACTCCATCCGTCTCCTCCGAGCCCTTTTTCTTTTCCCTCCATGTCATATCAGTGCTCCTGCTGTTCTGATTTGTCGGTCGGCTCCCCTCAGACTCAAGGCCCAAGTTAACAGGTTGGGTTCACGTCTCCCTCTGCTCGTTATCGCCGGTCGCTGCTGCCATTAAGGCTCCACTGATGGCTACTACTCCCAGCATGACCTCTGCTTTCCGGAGCGGCCGGCTAATGGACAGTCTCCTCTTGCTCTCTCTACGTCTACCTCTTCCTGTCCTCCCTCCCGCTGTCTCTGCGTATCTTCCACCCACTCTCCGCTGCAACCTATCATTACTTCTCCAACTCCAAACCGCTGAAATTGTAACGGACATCGTACAAGATAACAGGGTTTTGTGTATTTATGTACAGAGTGTGTGTGTGTGTGTGTGATTGTGGTAAACGTAGAGTGATAGAGACCTCCACTATTACTTCCCATCATTTCACTTATCTTCCCCATTAATGACTCATCCTCCACATCAAGTTAGAGTGTCAGCGAGTGTGGGTGTCAAGACAGTAGAGTGTGTGTGTGTGTGTGTGTGTGTGTGTGTGTGTGTGTGTGTGTGTGTGTGTGTGTGTGTGCGCGCGCTCTATCTTGATGATCCCGCGTGTCTTATTTCATGTGACAGGGGGATATGGCTTTTCACAGCTCTTTCTCTCCGATTGGAAAAAAAATGACGAAGAGAGAGAGAGAATGAGAGGGAGGAATAAAAAGCAGCGAGTTAATTACCACCTTCTCCTCTTTCCCATCAAAGGGGAGATCAAAGCTGCTCCTCGCCTCCCCCTGCCTTCCCTCCATACTCCTCTTCCTTACACCCCCGACCCCCTTATCAGCCCTAGCCTGTTAATTTGTAGTCCCTACTCCTCCTTTATTCATCGGTTATACAAGCCTATCCATGGGAAGCCTAACGATGTTCATACACAGAAGAGTAATACACGGCTTCTTGCATTCGGTAAAACATTGCTAAACTTTTTATTTTCCATTGGCGTATTCTACTGTTTTTATACTACTGTGCTGAGCACATTTGCTCAGCACATTTCAAACTGATAACAATCCTCGAGTGTCCTTTTCTTATGAGAGGCTATAGCCACCATAAATCATACTCACACACACACAATCATAATCTTGCACACACACACACACACACACCATACTCTCCTACACACCTTTTAGGGCATAAATCATTCTTCACATACTCACACCACTGTACTCTCTAACCACTGTATTCTCTAAACACTATCATTGTAACTCACACACACACACACACACACACACACACACCATCATACTGTCTCCAATACATCATTATACCCTGTATGGTAATGTGTTTCAGACAGAACAGTCTTTGACAAAGAGTGATATTGTTTATAAGAGAGAATGGTTGTTTGTGTGTGTGTGTGTGTGTGTACGATTGAAAATATGTCTGGGATAAAAGACAATCGCAGTTTAGAAGAAGTGGAAATAAATGTAGAGTTTCATTTATCTTTGGTTTCAGTCAGACAGACTCTGTCAGTCACTATTATCCGCTCTCAGGGCTCCACACTAACTTTTCATATTGGTTTCACCGCTGCATCTAACTTTTTTTGATGCACCAGCACATGATTTAGGTCCACCTTTAGCATTATAATGCATTATGAGTGTTACCATACATATTTGGTAATAGTTTGTTTTTTTTAGTTGTAGTAAATAGTTTTCTTTCTTCTTTTTCTGTCTTCATTTTGAATCATTGGTATGTTTTAAGGTTATTATGTTCCTCAATGAGGAGTACAGGGCGCGGATTTACACACACACACACACACACACACACACACACACACACACACACACACACACAGACCTGCTCAATGTCAGGCGCACCAGTGCGACCATTGAAAATGTGTCGCCCTGATTTTGAACGCACTTTGAAGCCATTCTTTCATATTCTATAATTATTTTTACTAATCTAAGATACAATCTCTCCTATTTTTTCATTGAGCATATTTGTGTGTGAGTTCATTTTATTAATCTTGGAACGTTGGGCGTGATTTAATCACTCTTTCTGCGTGGCCAAAACATGACTTCTATTGTCACACTGCATGCTTTGATCACAACATGGAACACTCAAAATCCTTGACAAAAAAATCTGTTCGTTCTCATCATTGCCCTATATACTAAAGAAATATAATTTGTTTAGTTGGGAGAACATGATTAAATATGTGAATGTCTGTCTCATGTACAAGATTATACGTGGCTTGACCTCTCCTCCGCTCAAACAATTTGTAATCACAAGAACAACTGGATATCGGCTCACAGGAGGTGCAGCAAGAGGGGATTGCTTTATCCCACTCAGGAAAAGTGCTTTCAGTCAGTCTGCATTTTCAGTACAAGGTGCACGACAATGGAACTCCATCCCAGTGACCATTAGAACTACAAACATACAGTTAATTTAAAGCTCAATTAAAGAAATGGTTAGTTAGTACCCAGCTCTGTCAGCACTAGAATGTAACTGCTCCTCTGTCCGTGTTGAACTTCCCTCCATCTGTCTGTTGTCTCCTGTCTGTCTGTCTTAAAATTGCCGGTCGACCTTCATCTACCTGCATACATGTCTTTTATTGTTTAGCTGTGTCTGACTGATTTATGTATTTCACATACTCTGCATGCTTTTATGTTTTGTGCCTCTGACGTGGATCTTTTTTAGTGTCTAACAACTGCAGCATAATCTTGTCTTCAGTCCATGTTTGTATTTTAACATACGGTAGTCATCCCTCATTGTATTTGCGTTGTGTGTGTTGACTTTGAGAGCCTCTGTGTTGCATGTCTTGTTAGTACTTGACAATGTCTAAGAGTTTTATTCTCACTTTCTTCATTGTCTGTGCGCGCATTGTAAAGCCTCAATATTGTATAACCAATTTAGAGTTCAAATGAATGTTATTAAGCTAATTCAAGTTAAAAGGCTAAATGCGTACAGTGTCTGCTCAGCGTTAAATCAAAAAACCAAGGACACAAGGAGAGTGTGATCACGTGAAAAAGCGCTTGGAAGTGTGAGTGTGAGACTTTGTGTTTGATACTGTGCTGCTGTGTGAGGTTAATGGCCTAAACTGCCTCTCTTGTTTTCTCTCTCGGTCACAGATCCTGAGTCAGAACTTGTGGCCCCGGCGATTGTGATCGGACCCAAAGACACAACGGTGGTAGCAGGCAGCAGCGAGGCGACACTGGAGTGCATTGCTAATGCCAGGTAAATACATTTTATGTACACACACACACACACACACACACACACACACACACAAACAATTCCTTCCTTACTAGACAGCACTGTTTTCTTCCAAGGCAATTAGAGGACACCACATAAACCCGTAGCTCAGCAAGTCTCTCCCCCCAGTATTAGTGTATAGACACACAGCATACACACACACACACACACACACACACACACACACACACCAATACCAAGTTAACTTAAACAGAAGTTGGGTCAAAGTCCCATATGACATCAGCAAAGAAGCGAAACACACCCACAAATTCACACTGACCCATACCGAGTGTTTTATACACGTGCACACAAACACACACACACACACACACACACACACACAATGACACAGAAAGTACAGTCTAGTCTGACTCAACAGTTTTTCAACGCAACAACACGTTCTACTTCAGAAATCAGTTTCCCCTCATCTCTTAGATGAACACTGTTTGACTTCCCTCTGTGTCCCTTATGAGTAAAAAGACATCTGAGCACTGGCTTATGTGTGCTTCATCTTAAACAATGTAGTATTTGCTCTGAACACAGCATGTAGTGTGTCATTTCACTCCCTCTGAACAAGCACTTCAGATAGACTCTTCTCTCGAGACAAAAGGAACACTTTACAACAGTTCTCCACCTTATTTATACGTAGTAAACACAGCTGGGGGCATGGGTGCAGTATAGCTATATACAGTGTAACTTCTGCAGTACCTGCCACAGTGTTCTGTATCACTGACTTCATTGATGCCAGAGGATGGAGAGAGAACTGCAGGGGGCTACTTTGGGTAGCCGCAGATACATTCTAGTAGACACATAAGGAGAAGGTTATGAATAGTTATCATGTTGTTATTCGCCTTCAGAGACATATTCATGTATGGGTCCAACCAGTGGCGGGCCGTGCATTTTATACCTGGGCCTTCACTGCTGTCCTGCAGCTAAAACACAGCTACGGTTATTATTTGTTTCGTGTAAAAATTAAGCCAACATATAAATGCACTAACTGCAGAGAATATGCCGAGAGTGCGTCTCCTCTCTGCTCTGACTGCAGCGCGAGGCTTCTGTGAGAGTACCCGCCTGTGTGTGCTTTGGGGGCGGCGGAGGGGCTCACGGCAGCACCCGCTGCTCGTTCACGACAGTGCAGAGCGTACGTGCTTTAACGTCAGAGTCAAAACACCAGCAAAGTCTCCAATAACACCTTAAAAAGTCGCTAGATTTGTCGCTAGTAGCTTTTGACAAAAAAAGTCGCCATGAGGGTTTGGAAAGTCGCCAGATTTAGCGAGAAAGTCGCCAAGTTGCCAACACTGGCACCGGCTAAATATGTCCCCAGAGCAACATAGGACGTAACAATGGTTCCTATCACATATTAAACCAAACAAAAATCCATCTTCATAAAAACAAGTTGTACAAATAATAATATACAAACAAGCATATTAAAGCTACTGCTTTAACTTACCAGAGCTGCTGTTCACTATTGAAAGACAAAGTCCATCCTCTTTTCTTTGTTAATAAAGAGTTTAATCTCACGGTTGTTCAGTACATCCGTGCGTTTTAGTTCCAGTAAGAAGTCCTTCTCGATTCATGGACGCCAGTGAAGACAGTCGAGCCTCCCCAGTTGTATTTCCTGAATACGTTTTAATGCGTTTGAGGGCTGAAAATGTCCGCTCGGCAGAGCGGACATTTTCCGAACATGTCAGGCTAGCCCACTGACCAATCACGTATGGCTAGGCCAGCTAGCAGGCTCTGGCACGTCAAAGAATACGGCCAACATGTCAAACTAAAGATCTGATTGGTTGAACACTATAACATTCAACAATATCGTCCCCATTTACTTAAACTGCAAAGGGATTCACTTGTGAGTCTGCAGGCCTCGGGCCTCTCTTCTTACCTAGAGACACAGAGGTGAAATCTGATTGGATAAAAGCTCTACTTAAAACAAGCTGCACTGGAAGCAGAGCAACTGAGGAAGACAGTAGCTGTGCAATGAGAAAATAAGATAATGGGAAAAATATTTTTATAAATTATAATACATGCAGTGTATTTAAGAAAAATTATTAAATTATAAAATAGCTATAACCTTGTGATTCTGTTTAGGCCAGCAGAGAAGGCCTTGCAGGCCCTGACGGCCCGCTACTAACATTGATAAAAAAGAAAAGTGAGGCTGCTTTGACTAGACAAAAGCAAGCCTGAATCATCAGGTGCTATTCAGGGCTCTGCTTGTTTAAAATGCCGTATTTAATTTCTCTTGATCTTTTTCAAGGTTTTTTGTCGTATTGTGTCATTCAGTCGATGCTAGACATGCCCTTTCTTTAAATGACCCTTTAAATGTTTCTCAGCAGCACTTGACCAGCACTTGACCACTGGGTAGCACTCAAGGAACAATATGAAAAGTGACTAAACCATGTTACACATAAGAGAAGATGGACACATACCTACAGTAGGTGTGAAACAATCCTTTGCAGCAGCAGGATCCATTTCCACCATATAAATATTGAGAAATATGTGATGCAAGACACATTTTCATGATAATAAAGGACTATACAGTTTTATCTTATCTTAGTTAAGGTCCGTCTTTTTTAAAATTCATATTCAACACCATGTAAGTGGGTCCTTGCAACCCACTCTACTGGTATTACAACAGTAGACAAATTAGCTCAGACTCCTGCATTTCTTCTGCCAGAAACAACCCCCTCTACAGGGACTATTTCTGATATCAGAGAATCCACTAAAAGATACTCATTCCAGAGGGATAATTCTGCACCCAGGGGATAACCGAAAGAGAGAAACTATTCCATTGAAGTTTGGGATGAAGTATGATCAGTGAAATCAAGTGCAGTGCTGGCGTCTAAAAGCATCTACTATCCACATCCATTAACCATTAATCAGTCAGATGCACCGACTCCTGCTAGAGTGCTAAAATAATCAGGAGTCTGATTGAAAACAAGCTGTGCCAGTAGATCTAATATTACGGGCTGGAAAATCACTCTTTCTGTCTTTGGGTACATTTTGGGTTCTTTTGTTGCGGACAGGACCCACTGAGTAGGCGTATTACAATTTTGACATATCAGCCAAGCCGCGAGTTTAATTACTTTTCCATCCAATTTGTCACCTCGAGTTGTATCATCTGAGAGAGAAAGCAGCGTGCTCCCAACTGTATCCAAAGAAAAGGCTAAACACATTTAATGTCTGCCGTTATACTGTTTACAGTTGGACTGCATACTAAGTGGATTTGGTTGCACATTCATCCAAGTTGCCCACTTTGAAAAAGTATGATGTGACTTCTTACATATAATGATATTTAGTGTCAGTTACTTTGACTAAATTAGCCTTATATCACCCAAAACAGCAACAGAAAGGACGTCGCTGAATGCATTATTAGCCCAAAAGTGCGATTTTTCCTTCTTTTCCATTTCCTTTCACGTCATATACCAAAACGTTGTACCATCCACCTCAATGTGGCTTAATTACCAGCGTGTCTTCCCCTCCTCCACATCTCTTAATATGACCTTTGTTAGTGCCGTCTAATGTCATGTCAAAGTGATTCATAATGGGATTAAAACCAAAGAACTACCTAGAAATAAAAAGTGTAATAATAAATCAAGATAATGTAACATTAATGATCGTTAAGCTAATGTATTTTGGAAATATCACTTGTTCACGTTGACAGTAGTTTGTATTTCACACGCAGCCTCTTTTACGGGTTGTTTTATGTCATTCCATCTGATCCATTTATGTTTGTTTAATGACTCTTAATACACTGACTTTACAAACCAAAAACCTCATTATTACTTTAAACCTTTAAACAAAAAGATTTTTTCTGGTTTAGTTGCAGCCTTAGCAATGTTTTAATATGTTTTGTAATGTTATTTTAAGATGCATCTGGATAGCAGTTCAAACTGCTGATCACATAATTAGCCACTAAATCAACTACACATTTTAATGCAGATCACTTATAAGACTTGAAGTGTCCACAAAACTGAGCTGCACTGTCATGAATAAATACAATGCTGCATTAATGGTGTCTGAAAGAAATACAACCACACACGCGCACACAAAAGAAAGTTGTTCTGATGTTGTTTATCCAAAAGCAAAATGTCACTATACATGAAAACCCATTTCCTTTCTCCAGCAGCCAGAGTAACTGACTAAAGCTCCTTCATGCTGAGTAGGGCTGACTGCTCTGATATACAGACTGTCATCATTCATTTCCTGCCTCATTGACACATAAACTGATGGATTTAATATGTCGTAATTGCCTTCTGTCACTCTCTTCCCTTTTCTCCGAATCACCCGGCTCCTGCTCTTCTTTCCTTCTTCTCCCCTCCAGACCGATTGACAGCCTCGTGGTGTCATGGAGACGCGATGGGCGTCGTCTGGCCAGTGGGCGTCGGCTCATTATTCCTGCCCCGAACTCCTCCGACACGGGGTTATATGTTTGTGAGGCGTTGCTTAGCAACAGCACTGCCAAACCTGCGGAGGCAAGGGCACACCTCACTGTAATGGGTAAGGGAAAAAAAAGGCTATCTCTCTCTCTCACACACACACACACACACACACACACACACACACACACACACACACACACACACACACACACTGCCGGACATGATTGTCCATGATTATCCTGGTCTGACCTTACCCATCAGGCCCAATGTTCTCAACATGTAACCATTCATTTATATTTGAACCTCGCTCTTGTCTTTTCTTGCACATTTTTTGCTCCAGGCGCTGTTTCATTCTGTTTATTCCTCCATTTATTCCTCCTTTTGTCCTGGAAGCATGACAGTAAACACCGCGGGCAGTTAACTGTCAACTACAGGACCACTCGAGCTGAATCTGTCGTCCGCACTCTCCAATAAGCTGCCCTGTAGTCACAAACAGCCGTTACATTCATGTACACTCTTAATTCATCCATGTGTGTGAACTCTGCGCTCACACACAATCACAAAATGGCACCACACACACACACACACACACACACACACACACACACACACACATGCCTGTTTGCCCGGCAGCTAAATTAGTTTTGTTCCCCGGAGTCGCCAGTCAACAAGAGAACACCGAGAGCACTCGAAAACAGGAGCGCTGTCGCCACAATCCGCTCCTGTCCTCGATATGTGTGTGCGTAAATAGAAAACAACATACAGGCAGGGAGCGTGTGATTGATGAAGCGAAACTTTTCTCCCCGCAGTTCGTCAGCGTCTTTTTGATCTGCTGTGATTGTCGGAGCGAGGGAGCACCTAACGCAGAGAGAGCAAACTACCCATGCCTGCAGAGTACTCACTAGTCAGAAAAGCCCTGCCTGAATATTTATATCCCACTCATTCTCTTTCTGTTCCCCCGCTCACCATCTCCCGCCAATCTTTGTACCCTCTTTCTCTCCGTCTTTCGCCTCCCCCTCTCTCTCTCTCTCTCTCTCTCTCTACGTTATCTTCCTTCATTAAGCCAACGGGGCTGTTAAGGCCTGCATGGCAGGGACAAAGTCTGCATGCATTCATATGTATCAGAGGAGTAGAGACTGATGAATACATTGGTACTGATCCTCTTCTTCTGCTATGGGCTCAACAGACCTTGATCCAATGAAAGGGATTCCTAAACAGAATAGTGTCTGTGTGAAATAAGGAGACAGCCTCAAAGGTATTCATTATTCAATTTCACTTCTTTTCTGCCCAGATCCACTAATCGGAATATGTATGATACTGCATACTGTACAGACGACTCCTGGTGAAAACAACAGAATCTGTTGTTGTGCTCCATCTTTGTTTCGTAGGCAGGGCGGCAGGGAATCCATGGAAGCTCAAAGCTCTAAACCCAACCACCCAAACACACACACCCAAAATATGTTTTGTTGTATTTGTGCATGTAGGTCCTTGCACTCACCCGACTGAAGGCGATTAATACGTCTTGTGTTATCGGTGTCACGCCACACGGCTGTTATTCATCTCTTGTTTTGCTGTTCCTCCGTTCACCGCAGGCCTTTCTCATTCTCTTGTCAAAAATCGTGCCGAATTCCACCGTGCACAGAGAAGACAGACGACGCGGCGCATGTGTGGGTTTAAAAGTTACCACGAAACAGTGAAGAACTTTAAAGTCAAGAAGAATAAATGCAGCAGCAACATGGGACTCTACTGTGTAGCTGTCCACACACACACACACACACACACACACACACACACACACACACACACACACACACACACACACACACAGCTTGATCAAACTTGCAGTCAGTCTTTTTTCTTTTTTTTTTATTGCCACCTCAGTTTTCACCATCCACCGTGTGAAGCAGCAAGAAATGGAGACAAATAACGCTGGAGGAAAAGGGATTTTCTTCTCTCTTTTTTTCTTATGTACGACAGCATTAAAATGAAAGCCCGGTGTCAAAACATCACTGTTATTTGTTATAATTAAACAAGTGTGGAGCCTTAGGAAATAAAAAAAAAAGAAATGAAATGAATTCTATTAAAATGCCTTCTCCTCGTTGGTGAAGAATTATATCTTTGTGACAACCGAGTACACACATTCATTATTTAGTGCATACACTGGACATTTCATTTTCCTCGAAGTCATTTGTCAGTGAACAGGTGCTGCTACTGTGTGGAGCCACTTTTCCAGAGGAGCCAGACTGAAAATGAATTAGCCAGCCTGTCTCCCCCTCTCCCCCCCCCCCCTCTCTTGGCTTGCTGTGTCAATATCTCTCTCTCTCTAAATATTAACAAATGTTTTCGAAAGAAATTGAGCGTACGCAGTAAATATTTCAGAACACGTAGCATTACAGTAGCACACTGAAAAGGCACGTATTCACATTCAAATGCAGGGAAGCTTTGTCTCGCAGCTGCTGTCAGCATTCAGAGCGACACCGGTGACGACGTTTAGAGGGAGCAGTTATTGGCAGCGAAATGAAGCAGTTTAAAAAGGGGGTTGTTTCCCTTGGGAAACTCAAAGATTGTGTTTTTCTGTGACTGCGTGTGGAAGTCATTTCACAGGGCATATAGACAGATAGTCATGGCCAAGAGGGGGGGATCCATTCTTATTCCGAGTCGCTCCTCTATTAAAGACTATATACTTGTAGAGGGCAAATTTGCCTTTCTTAGTTCAAGACTTTCCTTTAAAGCTACTTAGTGATTGAAGTTTGTAAGCCTTTTTTGAAGGCTTATTAGTAGTAGTTCAAGCGTGCTGCCAGCAGCAGGGGGTGTTGTCAGTTTTTGTTGTTGTGTGTGAGATGCTGTTTTATCTATTTATCTATGTGATGATTCAGATTGTGCTTCATATTTGAATGCTTCTTACATTTTGTCCCCCGCAGAGCTGCCTTCTCTAACTGCTCAACCTAAGAGGAAGATCCTCGCTGACCTCGACAGGAATGTAGATATCCCCTGCCTGGCTACAGGTACACTGAGTATATATTTGTGTGTGTGTGTGTGTGTGTGTGTGAGAGACTATACACATACTTAAAGGATTGGTTTGCAAGTATTTCTTAAAAAGCAATACTCACATGCTCGTATGTAGTGTAGGGATCCGTTCCTAAAGCAATTCCAGTGTGAGAAATGGCCGACAAAATCCACAGTCCTCAGTCTGTGTTGTAATGCATCCAGCCGAACGTAATATAAGGCCTCAGCAGTCTGAGTTAGTCGTGTCAAGTGGGTATCTCGCAAAGCTGAGCGGTGGTGGATGGATAGGAACACATACAGGGATTATTGTGTGGTATAAAACACCATCACTTTAAAGGATGCCCACTTGATTTATTAACAAACTCCCACGACTGAGGCCTCAAATGAGCTTTGGTTGAACTTTAAAAAAGTTTTTTCATTTTGTCCCCTCCCTCTGATATTGGGATCTCTTAAAGACCAGTACGGAGAGGAGTAATGATGACAGCAATGAATGACTCTCTCAATGTACATATGAAGATGTGAGTGTTGTTTTAAAGTCACTTTAAGGTCTAAAGATGCTTAAAAACGCACTAGCTGACAGCTTAAACCAAGCCTGAACTGGGTGGTACTGCTTGTGGTCGTGTTACCTGAGGGGCATGACCTCCCCTGAGAAGCCTGCAGTTCTAGAGAGAAGCACGACACAATGGTTTCATTCAATGGGGTTTCAGATGATCCGACAAGCACTTTGAAGCATACCGAGGCTCTAACCCTGCAAGTAGATGGGTCATGAACTGAACTGATTCCTTACATGAAAACGTCATACTGTCATGCTGTGTGTTAGTCAGTTTGTGATGTAATACTTCAGACTGTGTGTTTATCTTAAGTATCTACTGCCCAGGGTCTATCAAGGTCAACACTGTGCTGATGTTTGGTCTCATTCAATGTGTGTGTGTGCAGTAGTTCGTAGGCTTCCTGAAGAGTGACAATATATACGAGGGACAGTTCGAGCTCAGACCAAGCCTACAATTTGCACCATTGTTCATGAGTCTTGTTTTTAAAACATTGTTGTGAGCAGAGGTGGACATGGCTCTAAAGACTGCAACATACTCTCTCTCTCTCTCTCTCTCTCTCTCTCTCTCTCTCTCTCTCTCTCTCTCTCTCACACACACACACACACGCTGAGCGAGTGTGTTCCTCCTCAGTAATCTGATACAGTGGCAGGGTAATTAAATAGCCGAGGCCTGAGGGTACGGAGAGAGGGATGGAGGCTGGGAGGAGGTACGAGGGAAGGAGGAGAAGACACATAGAGTGCAGAGTGACAGAGTGAGCGAGATATACTTCACGCATGTCAGTTAAAGCTTGACACCAACAGATTGAGGAGAAGTGTGGAATTCATCTCTCCTTACCTTAAACGCACACACACACACACACACACACACACACACACACACACACACACTGGTGTGCAGGGTTGAAATAGAATAATTGCATGAGCTCCCTTCCAGTTATATCTGGCATGTCCATCAGACAGGTGGCAGCCGATACTAGCGATATTCTATGTGCTGCTTTTGCCCACCATCTTTTATTTAGAATATTTTTTGGCCCCTTCTGCCACCCTTACCCTACCATCCTCACTCTCCAATCAATATATTATTAGCACTCATTATGTCCACATGCATATTTATAGGGAGACAGTGGATAACAGAGAAGAAAGATTGGTGGAAAAAAGAGTGTGTGGCTGTTTTAATGGCTCAGCAGTGAGGTCAGCTGGCTTGTTAAGTGAATTGAATTTTCTTTCCCTCTTTGTGTGTATGTTTTTTTCGTTGCGTTCATGCACTCGTGTAGGTGTGCCCCAGCCCAGAATAGAGTGGTACAAGGACACGGTGCCTCTTTCCAAACTGGCCAACCCTCGCTACAAGGTCAGCTCGGCGAGCGGGCTGACGGTGCGCAGGGTGCAGCCGGGAGACGGAGGAATATTCCAGTGCTTCGCTCGCAACGCTGCCGGAGAAACTCAGGCGCACGCACAACTCCTTGTATCGAGTGAGTTTTGTCTGACACACTACACAATGAAACACACACGCTTCCACTTGTATGAACGCAACTTTCGTTGGCTCCTTCGGCCTCGATGACCCCTTTCCTTTAACTTTCTATGTTGTGTATCAGAAGTTCCTACTATACTATACCTACTATACTTTATCTTCTTTACTTGTCTGTGTCGCTGTCGTTCTTTTGCTGGACTGCAACTTTGGATGTTTTTCATCATCGATTGGTGTCCAGGTTATTTTCTCAATGAATCTGCAAATTGCTTAGTCCCTTAAATGTCTGGAAAATAGTCAATAAAAAAATTCTTGCTTGATAGTTATTTAAGATGCCGTAGATCTGACCGTCCTACTTGATCCTCTACATTTGGCCGTACCGTTACATGGAGACATTAACTTTCATTTAAAAACCCAAAGCCTCGTGTGCTGCTTTGCCTTTCAACGTGAGCTTGAGTCGTGCTTGGGCTGGAAAACAGAGCTCAGTTTTCCTTCTGTGTTTTGGCTGTATGACAAGCGAACCACAGCGACTATTTAGTTTTTTTTAAATTAAAGCGATAGTCAGTCAAACACTCTGTGTTGACTTGATAGTTTGCAGTGCGTGTCAGCTGCAGACGTCTGCTGTTGTATTGTTCCATTTGTCTCAGCAGAGTTACGCTCTGTTTAGTGAGCTCTTTAATTAAAAGTCCCCATGGAGCTTCCACACCACCACCTTCCACAATTATGCACATCCACGTAGTACAAGGCGATGAATAAAGCCTCCACTGATCAAAGAGGAGGCGTTTGTGTTTAGATCAACACTGCCGTTCTTTCTTTTTCCCATTCTTCTGTTTTCTCTTTGCCATTAAGCTCCACTCTCGCTCTCGCCCCCACCGATCTCCTCTCAGTGGCTCATCTGTCTTCGTTCCTCTCACACTCTCTCCCTGTGTTTCAGGTGTGTACCCCACGTTTACATTCCCTCCGTCCGACCAAACAGTAACTGACGGGACCACAGCCTTGTTTATGTGCCAGATGAACGGTGCTCCAAAACCTGCCATCACCTGGAGGAAAGGTAGTAGAACACACACTCTGCATCGGACGCTGAGCACACTGACGCTGACACGCCAACATGATGTGTTTGTAATCGTAAACGTGCTTAATGGCTTAATGACTTTCATTCACCTTTTATTCATTTCTCTCCGTAGGATCGCAGGTCTTAGCTAGCGGCTCTGTCCAGGTTCCCAGGTTCACACTGTTGCAGTCAGGTGGTTTGCAGATTCAGCCGGTCAGCTTCCAGGATTCAGGAGAATACACGTGCATCGCCTCCAACAAAGAGGGAACCATCAACGGCACCTCTACGCTCACCGTCTGGAGTAAGACACACAAACAAAAAATACATTGAACTGCCCAATATGCATTTGCTAAACGGACTACAACAGACATGGAACACTAATTTATCCGTAGCTGTCAAATCACGTTGGCCCCGGCTGGTGAGCAGCAGTGTGATTGGTTATCGATGCAGTGGGCTGGTGTAATGGTGAAGTAATCATCTGATTGACCGGGTTAGAAGATGATTGATTAGCTGCTAAACTTATTGATTGGCTGATTTATATATATATATATGTATTGTATATATATATATATACCTTGACAGCTTGACGGTGAGCTTCACCGTTGTATTAGATGAATCACAGACCTCTGTTGAGCACTATGATGTATAAGGACTTTACCCGTCTTTTGGAGGCCCGGTCACATCCCAAATATACCTAAATAAATAACAGAGTTACTGACATAACAGATGCTCTCTACACTGCATGCACTTTTCACTTTTCTCTTTCAGTTATAACACTTTTGAAACTCCTGAGTCCAACAAAGCACAACTTGTCAGTTTCCCACATGTTAAGTGTGGACTTCTATATGTGTGTGTGTCAGTGAGAGAGGAAGTCAAATAATTGATTTATCAGTATTCTGGAGCAGCATACATTTAAATGTGTTACATTATATATATGTATGCATATACATTGTTTTGTTTTTTTGCAGCCCGTACAGTCATTTCTGTGCCTCCAACTGACCAGCGTGTTATCAAGGGAACCACTGCTGTTCTGGACTGTAATGCAACACATGACCCCAGAGTCAATATCAGGTACCTGCCTGTCTGTTGGTGTGTTAACGTGCATATTTACCCTCAGAGTGTCTGCGTCTCTTCTCTGTTACATGTCCGTGTATTCCTCCTCTGCTGCAGCTTCAAGTGGGATCGGGGTGGTGTGCTGGTCCGTCCCACCAACGGGGGCCGGGTGTCCATACGCCAGGGCTCTCTCACTATTGGCCAGACGTGGTCAGGTGACATTGGGGATTACACCTGTACCGTGACATCACAGGCTGGCAACGATTCTCACTCCGCACGCCTCGAAGTCATGTGAGTACAAAGAGACACGCAAAGCTGTTTTGACCAGGTCACCCTAATTTCCGCTTGTGTTACCCTTCGGACTATTGGGTATAAACCTGCAATTGGCTGCCGGGTTATCTCCACTATCATCCATCTATTTTTGCACGGGCACCGTCGCTGCATCGTTTGCTTAGAGCCACCCAAGACGATTGTGATTGGTTTTAAGAAATACAAACAAGGCAGAGCGATTATAGGATTTCCCCCCCTAATATGTGGAGATCAGTCCGGCTATACGAGACAACCTTTAGTCAGATCCAGGCTAGCTGTTTCCCCCTGTTTCTAGTCTTTGTGCTGAGCTAGGTTTGCTAGCTGCTGGTTGTATTCTGAAGCACACTGCATACTTTGTTCTGCTGTACATAGCGTATACATTATACATAGCGTATACATGTTATGTCACTGATCATTGTGGAATACAGAGCAGGCATTGGTCCAACAAAGCGTGGATTGTTTTCTTCGTCCGTGATCAGGCCTAATAATCACCGACATTTTGGGCTGCAATCCAGTGGGAAAACAAACAAGACAATCCATAGCTAGCTGTCTTGTAGATATGATGGACATGGAGGATGCCTCTGAATTGAGCATTACAGAAAAAAATAAACTATTGACTATGCAGAACATAATCCAGGAGAAACAGCACATAGATCATTTAGTACACTGACAAACACAAAGAAAGCATTAGTGCCAACTTATTTCAGGGGTTGTGGAATGAAATAATTGTTCCCAATAGTAGCCATGTTCTCTCAGGGGTCACACCTCCCTAAACCAAATAGTTTGTACATCACTAAAACTGTAAGCAGTGAGAATGTGGCTTGTCAGTGTGAGTTATGATTAGACAGTAGTAATAGTGGTGTAAGGTCACATCCGCTATCAGGTACCCTGTGCAGCGTTACCCGCGTTAGTCTTCAAGTGTACAACTAGTTTGCTCTCCTGCGCTCATGTGGACACATTCCACACATGTCACATTGTGTGTTTGGTATGAGCAGGCATTCCTGACGCTCAGATTAAAGCATGCATGCATATTTTAGGTGTATCCCACGCTCCGACCCACACAGCCTCATTACAGCCGCTGTGAGCGAGCACTATCAGGTTTCTGGCTTTATATATTAATAGGCACTTGCATAATATATTTATAAAAGGCACTTATGATATATTAATACAATTGTGGGGTAGGAGAGCGATAGAACAGGAGTCCGCATCCTTCTGAATTATACAGCGCGAGAGGTCACACGTGTCAAACCCAGAAGGAGGAAGCGGCTCTCCGTGTATGGCGGTGCAAAAACAAATGGGCAAACGAAGGGATTCCTGTCCGTCCGTGTGTGCGGATGTGCGCGTCGGCGCGCGCCTCCACACGTGTGACTGACATTCTCGTTAGCTCACCATCAATGGGTCACGGAGGTTAACAGACGCTGGCGGCTGAGGAGACAGACTAATTACCTGCAGGTTATTGGTTCAACTCCCGCAAGACCCATCCATGTGTTCGTGAGTGTGTGTCTATGTGTGTGTGAGTGTGTGTCTAGGTGTGTGTGTGTGTGTGTGTGTGTGTGTGTGTGTGTGGGTGTTTTGTGTGGGCTGTGTGAAGGTAGTTGCTCTAACATTCTCTAAGCTCATCCATTAATTAATATGATCATGTCAACTCAGAAAAGAAAAACATCATTCTCATTCTCCCCCTCCGCTTCTTCACCACCGGCCTCGCTCCAGTGCGAGTCCGTTTGGACTTATTATATTTTTCCGCAGTTTCTGGTCAGTCGGTGAATTTGTCCTTACTTCACCTGGTTCACCGTCTCTCTGTCTGTGTGGAGGAGCCGTCGGGGGAAACTCCGACACAGAGATAAAGCAGCGTGAACACAAATGTCGTTAAAACATGTCTCAGCTTTTTTTTTTTTTTTTCTTTATTCAGCTTAGTCACTGTGAGAAAACTTGTACCCAAGGGTATATTGACCCTGCCGTTTATTCATCATGTTGGCAATATCGAGGTCAGCAAAAATGATGGAGGTCATTAATATGGTACGATAAATCGATGACGTAAGTATCGCGACAGGCCTTCTTCATATACCTCTCTTCCTCTCACTCTCTCTTTCTGTTCTGCTCATTTTCTGACTTCACACACACTTTATATTCAAACATAAAATCGCAAACACAGCAAAAACAAAAACTGAAACTTTTTTTTTAAACTCTGTATCATCCGATGAAATTGCGAGCTGGCAGCTTGGCAGCGTTATACACACACCCATGATTGTTTAGAAATAATGAGTGAGCTTATGAATATGAGTGCAGGCACAAGGGAAGTGTGCCTTTCCTTGTGCTTTCAGTGTAGATATGTTTGTTTTCTTCTTGTATGTGATCTGTTAATATCTTCACTCCTGTTGTCTCTGCTAGCACCTCGAGCCTTCACATAGAGCGACACTGAGATCTGCTTTGCATTCCGTCTCCTCCTCCAAGCAAACGTTTTTTGAGTTATGATGCACTAAAATTGGTATAATCAAATGTCTGGACACTCTTTATTGCTTTCATGAATATATTTGTTTTGCTTTCTTTTGTTATTAACAAGGCAGGGATGCAGAAATATCCACGGGGGGTGGCCAAATGCCTGGAGAATTTATTTTTAATAGATGTGATGAGATATATATATATATTTGCTGCCGTGCAGAACACATACAAAATAAAATATCACAATACAAATATGCAAACCACAGACATATTTAAAGGATTTCGCCCTCTGGAACTGAAGCCTGGCCAGTCCTTTGATCCAACACGGGTGTGTCAGATCTAACAGTATTCCACGACACACGTCTATTAGATAAACAGGAAACAAATATCTGTCTCATGAAAAGTCTTGGCACTTTGTCACTGACTTCTCAATGAAACACAAATGCATTATATGTGTGATTACATATTCAGACACACTCTTTTGTCTCGGGGAAATATTCTTATTGCCTTGTTGGCAAAAGTGAAATAAGAAGATTGATATTAAATGTCCAGACATAAGAGTGGTATCACGTCTGGACAGTAATTATGTAGCTACCACCAGCAGCCAGTTGGCTTATCTTCGCTGAAAGAGTGGAAACAGCTTTCCTGGCGTACAAAATCTGTCTACCAGCACCTTTTAAAGCTCATCATTTAACTCTGTATGTATTTTATTTGTTTAATCCATAAAACAAATGTGAAAATGTCAAGTTGTGATTTTACGTGGGTTGTGTGCTAAGACCAAAAAGGTGTTTTGTACCAGGTTGTACCAGGTTGTACCAGGTTGTACCAGGTTGTACCAGGTTGTAACATGTTTTTTGCATGGAGATCAATGGGGGTTATTTGAGGAAGTGCAGTTTTTCGCTGTTTTAATGCTTAAACTGTGCAATTAATTTGTATTAATTCTTTGGGCGTGGGTCAATTAGACCCTCTAACGGTCATATATGTTGTTTTGGGAGTCATTGGCAAACTACCTATTCAGTTATCTCTGTGTGAGGATGTCTTGCAAGAAATATTCCAGCAGATACAATAACCCTGTGAAACCACAGCTTGTCAGTGAGTGTAAGAGGTGCCGGTAAATGAATGTTGTTGCCTTCAGAGAGAGCCAGGCTAGCCGTCTCCACTCTGTATGCTAAAGCTAAGCTAACCGGCTGCTGTCAAACTATTCCTCTTCTGACTAATTCTGTCAATCTTCTGATGTTTGTGGTCCTTTCTTGTTTTTTTCCTGTGTTCAGTGAGCTGCCTCACTCTCCTCGCTCCCTGGCGGCTCGCCTCAATGAGTCTGACTCCCGCTCCGTCCACCTGTCCTGGCTACGGCCCTTTGATGGGAACTCCCCACTCCTGTACTACCTGCTGGAGCTCTCTGAGAACAGTACGTACGTGTGTGTGTGTGTGTGTGTGTGTGTGTGTGTGTGTGTGTGTGTGTGTGTCCGGGCATATTTTATAGTCCCTGAGCGACAAACAGCTGTTCACTTGCTGTCTAACAGGCAGGGACACACACTCATTTACAAGAGGCAGACATATGGAGAATGGTGTTGCTGAGTAAATGTACATCCAGGTTCCCTATAAATAAGCTCTTATTTTCCTCCCACTCTCCCTCTCTCTCTACCACAGATGTTTTAACAGCAGGCTGGTACTGTGTCACCTGTCAAACGAGAAATAGAGGGAGAGAGGGATTGAGTAATAGAATGACAGGAGAAACAGATTGGAGAGTCGCTGTTACTCCTGCTGTAAGCTAATCGGATGGATTGGTGGAAGTTAGATGCAGAGCCGAGCACTTGGCACGTGACTGTGGGAGCAGGACGGGCTGGACAAATGTCAACATGTTTATGTAGCTTGACATTTTCAGTAGTCTTAATTCTGATGACTTTTCCGGAGACAGCAGGAATATGACTGCAGGCTTCCTGCTGTCACCATTTCAGCAGCTGCTGTGCAGCGTCTACAAGAACTCTCTAAAGTAATGATAGCCTGGTCCATTTCAGTAAAGACTGAATCCAGAAAGTGAGGAACGGACCAGAGTTTTGTGTACACTGATTACCCGCTGTGTGTGTGTGTGTGTGTGTGTTCCTAACTTAGGCTACCTTTGACGACACATTTCAGACTAAAGACGAAGTTAGTTGGGAACAATTGGGGACAAAAGGTTAGGGTTAGGTTAAGGGTTAAGGGTTAAGGGTAAGCAAGTAGTGGTTATGGTTATACAAGTCTCCAGGAAATGAATGTAAGTCAATGTAATGTTCCCAAAAGTGAACTTAGTAAATATTGTGCGTGTGTGTGTGTGTGTGTGTGTGTGTGTGTGTGTGTGTGTGTGTGTGTGTGTGTGTGTGTGTGTGTGTGTGTGTGTGTGTGTGTGTGTGTGTGTGTGTGTGTGTTATTATATGTTTTGGGTTGTATTTTAGAGAGAATAAATCATTATGGATGCAATGTATTTTGATGTCAGACAATGGCTCACTGGGCCCGGCACACACACTTTCTTACTCTCTTCCACATCCAAGCATGTGGTGCGATGATAATAGCGCATCTGTCTGTGATATCTTCAGGAGAAAGACAAGTGAGATAACCTGGCAACAATATACAGGAGCATCTGTGTCTCTTTATTAATCTTCCCTCCAAACTCACTCTTGTTGCATCCTTAAATACTTCTTTGTATTGATAATTCTCTCCAGCTCTCTCCGTTTCTTTCATCCTGTCCTCCCTTCTTTTCCCTTTGATTAATGGGTCCTGAGTGTTTGTCCTGCCACAGCCAGATATTATCAGCCTCTAATCTTTGTGTCCTCTGTCTAGACTCACCGTGGAAGGTCTACCTATCAGAGGTCGATCCAGTGGTGACCGAGGTATCGGTGGGCGGGCTCACACCTGCCAGGACCTATCAGTTCAGGCTTTGTGCAGTCAATCAAGTGGGCAGGGGTCAGTACAGCACCGAGACGCAGAGGTAAGAGACACATTCAGCAATTCACACACATACACATGGGGACACGCACTAACCACTACCAGCTTTATTAAATGTATATTTCACAAGCCACACTACTAGTTCACTGATGTTTTCTAAAGAGCATGAAAATCTTTATTTTTTCATGTAGAACATGCTGTGATGTGTGAGAAATAGTTTTTTGTTAGCCTGTTCCACCTCTGTGTAATAGACTCGGTCACACTGCCTTACACAAACTGGGAATGAATAAACTGGAACCTGGAATCAAAAGGCATAGTGTTTACACACACACACACACACTTGTGTATCTAAGTGTGTGCCTGTGTGTGTGTGTGTGTGTTTTACCATTAGCATGGATAGGGACATGGGATTCAGAGTGTGGATGAAACAATGATGATTCTAACAAGGCAGGGACTAACAAAGCATCCCTTTTTGTTTAGAATCCATTTTCTTTGGAATGAGCAATTTAAATTCATCAAATCAATGCTGTGGAGGTCTACGTGACGTGTGTGTGTGTGTGTGTGTGTGTGTGTGCGTGTGGGTATTTCCCTGCCAGTCTCCTTCCACTAACATTTTAAAATGAACTGTGTGCGTGTGTAAAAGAGAGTGCGACTTGGACTTGGATCTGGAGTTAATAGATTGCTGTGCAGATGTTTTATGTTTGTGTTCGTGCGTGTTTATCCCACGAGGAAACACTAATGGGG
Organism: Leptoclinus maculatus; assembly: GCA_032191485.1. Lineage (NCBI taxonomy): Eukaryota > Metazoa > Chordata > Actinopteri > Perciformes > Stichaeidae > Leptoclinus > Leptoclinus maculatus. Next base: position 22,037,563 of record JAVDOI010000009.1, read on the forward strand.
GTGATTATGATGACTTAGCACTGATGGAACTGGAAAGAGTGAAAGAGGGTTGGAGGGAGGAGGTGTGGCAGGCCTCCGAATACACACATACAGCAAATCTCTGACACTCGCACCCAGAACACAACAGATGTGGCTATATATTATGAAGTAAATAGTTCTGTAAACGCTTTTGTTTGGCTGAAGAGAGTGACCACGGGCAGGAGCCAGTTGTGGTTCTGCCAAATAGACTCTCAATAACAACAGCAGCTGTGAACGCTGCCACCACATATCCACACACCTCAGATTACAGTCTCCTTTCAGTCGTCCTCTATTCTCCCCTATTTTTTTGTCCTCCTCCATCTTTCTCTCTCCTCCATTTATTGAAAAGCGTTCTCGCTTATCCCCTTCAGCTTATTGTCTGTCATTATTCGTCTCCTTCCTGTGCCTGTCTTCTTCCCCTGCGTGCACCACTGTATTGTTTGTGTCAGTCCGACGCAGTCCAAAGTTGGTTGTTAGAGGCGCTTGGAGAATAGGTTGCATTGATCCTAAATGAAAGACTGGCAGGCAGACAAGTCATCACTTGCCAGTGTATCAGAGCAGATGGATGCCTCTCAGTGTTTTTGTCTCATACGTCTCATAACCACGCGCACTTTGCCTTTCATCTGCTGGGCGTTTGCCTGGATAAGACGGGCACAATGAGCCAGTCGCAGGATGCCAAGGCGCGTGTGTGTGCTGCACTTGACACACAGAAGCTCTGAGCTCCAAATGAGAAGGATGACAAAGTGCAGCAATGTGGAACGGGACAGAGTGAAGGAGAAGCTTCTAATATTGATGACAAAAAGCCCTTATTAAAGTTTGAACTTGCAGCTGCTTCTGCACTCTACCATTTTGTTCTTGTCCTGGATAGGATCTTTATCCTTAGCATTCATTTATACAGGGTTTTTTTTCCTCCCTTTTCCTCTTTGCTCCCCACTATTATCCTGCCTCGCTTCCTCTTATTCAAGAGAGTTCACAGGGACGCTGAGAAAAAGTGTCCTGAGAAATGGACATCCACTAAGGGTGTTTGAATGATTGTGAGCAAAGCTTAAAAACATTACCTCTTTAATGCAGAAGCTCTCTGTGAGAATCCAATTATACCATCTGGAGTGTCACACACACACACACGGACAGTTGTTTATGCATGACCTACACTCACACCATTACCATCTTTAAAGAGGAAGCATTATCAGAGGAAAGACAGATTATGTATTAATGCCTTGAACTCCGGGCATCAGCAGAAGTTGAAAGCATCTGTCTCAATTCTCTCTGCCTTTGCTCTCATTTTTCATTCCAGCTGGTCGGTCAGAATCGGAACACATCAGCCTTTAACACTGGACGTGTGTTGAAATACTCTCTCACTTTTTCACACACACACACACACACACACACACACACTAATAGACGCAAAAAAAATAAATGCTGTAGCAGCTTTGTGAGATTTAAAGATTTACAGGAGATTTGTCCTGGGCTTTCCAGCATGTCAATCTTGAATAATATATCTGTGTTTAACCTCTGCTGAAGGTGTCTATAGCATAGTGAGTGATTTATTTACTTTAAACTTTAGAGAGGAAACATCAAGGCGACTGCAGCCAGAAGGCTTGCGCTGACGAAAGCTCTGCCAGATCTTGTTTGTCCAGCAAAATGGCCGAGATTACAGGCATTTCTTCAACTTGCTCTCTTTTTCTCTGTCAACACACAGACAATGTAGAAGGAAAAGCAATATTGGCTTTGTCAGTTCTTGCTGTGTCCCCCCCCGTATGCTGCGTAGCCCCTTAGTCAACACTTTTGAAGAGGAGGTAATAAGCTAACAGCTTACTCCTAAATGTAACTGGGCAGATCTTTATGTATTTATTTCATTCAACATTTACTCATCTCAGGAGGCTCCCATTGAGATTTAAAGTCCCGGGAAAAAGACGGCAGCATTAAAGTTTCACACATAAAGGCTTAAAAACAAAACACCTAAAAGTTGCAGACTGAGCAGTAAATCGCATCAACCAATGAATTAGCAGCGCGGTTTTAGTAACAGGACAAGTACATTCAGCGTTCAACTAGTCCGTAATCCTGTTTTTATAATCTTCCATCCTTGTAAAATAATGTGGTTTGAAAATGACTCTGTAGCTCACACCAAGATGAGGGCGCAAACACTAAAAGCATCAAAAACGGTGCGGCTGAGAGGAATGACGCTCAAAATGTGTCCGCGTGATGAAGGTTGCAGCTGTTTTAGGCGTCAGTAGAGAACATAGATAAGGAGGTAGTTTGTGTAATATGGCTTTATATAAAGAAAAATGTACCAGTGTTCCATTATAGGGTTGTATAAGGAGGATAAACCAGCGTTCACATGTAACCTGCATCAGAGACCAATCATAACGCAGCATGATTCACTGAATCCAACATTTTCAAAGAGGATGAACTGACGTGCATGTGCTGTATAAAATATCAACGTCATTTACTGCCGATGAAAAAACTACATTTGTTTCTATAATAGAAACCTAACTTCACTCTGACTCTTGAGTTATTCAGATCCCACAGATGCCAATTATGTACGAGGAGATGAACCTGAATGGAGGGATGTCTGTACCAAATCTAGCAGTTGTTGAGATAGCTCCGTTTCGGGCCAGAGAGCTACGCTGGTAGTATCGTGGCTAAAAGCAAATATTATAAATATACGTCCCTGTTAAGCTTGTACTAACAAAGAAACACTTTGAGACCCTTCGAGCTTCTGCACAAATACTGTTGTTTATTTCCAGCAACACAGAGGGTACTCCGCTACGACTGGCACTACATCCATCGATTGCTCATTGTTTGTGAAAGCTCTAATCAGCCTTCAATCAGTCAGACGCTGGACTCCACGCTTTGATGCAGGGTGTCTGTGCGCCCCCCCCCCCCCCCCCCCCCCCACACACACACACTTTTAATTATACGTATACACAAACACAGCCAGGAGCAGGTAAAGCTGTGATTATTATTTGCTTTGTTAGTGTAGGTGTGACAATAAATCAAACACCAGGAGAGGAAGTACAGCACGTTACATCTCAGTCAGCCAAGCAAAGTTTCATTGACCGACCAGGTAATATGACTACAAAGCTACATTTTTTTTTTACTGAAGTGCCCAACACAGTAACTACCTCAGCTGGTTTTGATCCATCGTGAGAATAATGCACAAAGTTTGTCTTTTTTCCCCGACAGTGTCTCATTAGTGAGTCAGCCTCCTCCATTTGTGCATCTTTTAGCCTCCGGCACAACAGCACAACATTGAAAGCAGACAAGACTTACAGTGTCAAACAAGAAGAAAATAAGATGATCTATCTGGCTGGTTTCACCCAATCATGTCACATCTGGTTTCTCTCTCTTCCTTTTTACTCCTGTTGCCCTTCTGCTTCTTATTTCTCTCCATTTCCAACTCCTGCTCTGATCTAAGATGCACGGTCCTGTTGGAATAGAAACACATTCAACATCCTGGTAACAACATTCAATTTAAGAGTCGTGGACTAAGTGAGAAAAGCCGGTGGGCATTAAACTGTGGAGAATGACACAGATAGAAACTTTTACTAATTCCCACAGCATAGGAACTCACAAACTACCACCACCACCACCAAACACAGACACACACTCTCTCTCACACACACACACACACAACAACATGTAAATCTCCTGCAGAAAATGCCCTCTTTTCCTTAATAACAGGGGACAGAGAAAGTGTGTCACGCAGCGTTCACACAAAGTTACGGGCTGTGTTTGGTTTGTTTGCTTGCCGTACATGTACGGCTGTTTGCACGAATGAGTTTGGGCGTATATGAGAGGGTGGGTTGGGGATTGTATATTTAATCTCTGGTGTGAAGCTGATGTCCTCATACTGAACCCCACTGTATGAAATATGTTTTTCCCCGTAAACGGTTTGGAGGGAATTAAGGCAATTCACATGGAGTTCCTGCTATTGAGTACAAACGTGTCGGTGTGCATTTGTGTGTGTTTTACTTGCAGTCAAACAGTGAATGGGCGCATCTGTTCAGGACTGTACGGGGCATGTGTGCGTGTTTGTGTAGCGTGAGTTTCTGTGCATTAATGTGCATCATCAATTTCAGTCAAAAAGCAGTGGCATAGTTGAGGATTATATATATACCCTATTTCCAGGCGGCTACACTAATGCCCATCTCATTCACACAAGGCCCATTAGCCTATGTGTCTGTGTGTGTGTATGTGTGCGTACTGTACATGTGTATGCCTGCAGCACCTGGTGCTGTCTGACAGTGCCTAACCTAATGGAAGTAAAGCACAGCTGTAAAACCACTGGCCTGTGCCATATATCCGCCTGCGCAAGTCTCCAGCTAACTGCTTCCAACACCCTTACTTTAAGATGTGCACATTTATAGGCAGATTCAGACACACAAATACGGAGAGCCATACCACGGCTCAATAGCTCACAGGGGGACATGGGGCACAGAGTGGGTGGGGGGGGGGGGGGGGGGGGTAGAGGGATGTAAATCTCCAGACATAATCCATGGAAGGGAAAAGACCATCGGATGTAGCAGTCTGTCTTAAGCTGGGAGAGAAATTTGTTTATGTGTGTGTGTGTGTGTGTGTGTGTGTGTGTGTGTGTGAGCACATATGGGTCTGATTACGTTAGCTGAGCTGCTTACAGTAAAGCCAGAGGCTGACCAGCTCAGCCTGTGTGCTTTACCAACCATGAGAGGGCTGGGAGCTTTAATCACGGGTGGGGCATGGAGGGGAGGGGAGAGCGGGGTTACAGCGCAGAAGAGGAGGGAAGGTGATGACTAACAGATAGAAGGATGAAATAATTGAGGCCAAAGGACTTGATGGATGCAAGGTGAAAGTTTGCAGATGGGAGAGAGGGAAAAATTGAGAAAGGGATCAAAGTGTCGAATGGAAAGATGGGCGGAAAGATTTGGAGAGACAGAAGACGGTTGACCAGGGCAGAGAGAGAGCGAGGGGATCGTGCCGTCTCGCTATAGGGGGGGGGGAGAGGGAAGAGCTCCATGCTCATTCTCAACTAACTATTGCTGTGACAGGGTTGAGGCTGAAATAGAAACTGCCCAGACAAAGCTTGCTGTTGTGTCAAACATTAGTAAGATTAGTAAGTTAAAAGGACTAAAATAAAACAACACACAGACAGTAAACGCCTGCTTGTTGATCTAATCTGCCAGTGAAAGAAACACAGTTGGGATTCAACTTGTGCCGAGTTCATGAACGCTTTTTCACATTTGTTGTTTCAAACACCCAGCTCCGCTCCATCATTCCCTGGAGAAATCCTCTGGCGCACTGGAAGTGATGCGTTAAAACGTTTCCAGCGGCGGCGGCGGCGGTTTGTTTGAAACAAATGACCAATATAGCCAAAGATGAGAAGCAAATGTATTCGATGAAATTGCGAGATACACGTGTAGAACGAGGGACGAGAGAGAGAGAGAAGAGAGAGAGAGATGAGGCCAGAATTCAATAAGAATTCATCAGAGCCGCTTAAAGCTGTGAGAGGATTCTCCGTAATAAGTTGCCGTCCCGTCCCATGTATCTCCGGTGATGATAATGTGTTTGTAGGCAGTCTGACCCCCCAGGCTAGAAAAGATGAAGAAATTCCTTTTTTAGCCTACTTATCTACGATGCTGCTACTGTGCATACTGTCCATGTAAGGGACATTTCACGTCTCATTACAAGACGTCTAATAAACGTAATCAAAATCATTCGTCTCTCTTTCTTCCTTGTGTGTTTTTGTTAGATTGATGCTGAGGGAGGAGGCGCCCAGCGCTCCTCCCAAGAATATTGTGGCCAGTGGGCGGACAAACCAGTCCATCATGGTCCAGTGGCAGCCTCCGCCAGAACCCCAGCTCAACGGAGTCCTCCGGGGATATGTTCTCAGGTATACACATGCGCACAAAGAAACATGCACACATTTGTCTTTGTAACACTGAAAAGAAGTCTTCACTCTGAATCTGTGGGAGCTCTGCACAGTATAGATAGTCTTTAAATACCAAACGGACTACCAGTATCACATTTGAAATGATTCTAGGTTATAGAAACAAGTGATTGATTCGTTAAATAGCAGTAAATAAACTCTCAACCATTTAATAATCAGTCATTTATCAAGAAAAATACCAAACATGTCCTGGTAACAGCTTCTCAAAATGGGAGGATTTGCTTCTTTTGGCTGTTTCACACCATTGAAAATGTATTTCGATTTGGATTATTTGGACTGTTAGACGGACAAAACAAGCAATCTCACATGGTCACCTTGGAATCTGGAATATTGAGACAGGCCTTTTTCACTACTTTCACATGTTTTAAAGACTAAATATCTGTGAAAATTCAGTCTCTGATTACTCATTACTGCATACAAACTCACTGGAACAGCCCTTGGAGGAGAAAACCAATGAAAATGTATATAATGTATTCATTTGAATGTATATATATATATATATATATATATATATATATACAGAGACTGCTCTGGCTGCCCTTGGTCGACAGTGTCCTTCACTTTGATGTCTACCTAAAGAGTGACACACTGGGTGTAATCAAACTGCCATCAGCTGCCTCACACGAAATTTGCATATAATTGCAGTAGAAGTTATCAGGTCTTTATCGTCGTTCAGTGTGTTATCTGCCGCCACTTCGGAAATCAGTGCAAAATAGAAACGCACACTCACACATCGCCACTCTATCATTTCAGCGTTATTGGACAGAGCCTCTACCTCCCCCTGCCCTCCCGTGTCAGCTGGCACATCCATACTCTCTTTCTCCCATGTTCTCCCACTTTTCACTCGTCCCCCCCCCCCCCCCCCCCCCCTCCTCCTTCTCGTCCCCCAGTGTGAGTGTCAGTGTGTCAGGTGGAGAGAGAGAGAGGAGAAAGGGGTTATCTCCTCTCCACTACAGAGATCCCCTGTCAGCCTCCGGCCCCCCCCCCTCTATGTTTATATATGTGTGTGTGTGTGTGTGTGTGTGTGTGTGTGTGTGTGTGTGTGTGTGTGTGTGTGTGTGTGTGTGTGTGTGTGTGCGCGTGTATAAAGTGTGCATGTGTGATAGAGCGCTGACTCAGCTGGTGAAACGTTGGAATATCCTGTTACACCCAATAGGCTCCATATTAAAACGCTGACATGTGGATTATTACTCCATTCAACTCCATCAGATATGTACAATACCTAAGTGGTATTACACCTCCCTGTCTAGTCGGGTCATATATCCTTTTAAGTGGACATTTATATCACATGTGGTAAAGCAAAGGCCTTGAAGGTGCCCTATTCAGAGATGACGACCAGGCATTGATGGTTTTTTATATTTTAGGCGTTCTGACGTGATTCAAGCGACTTTTCAACAATAGAAGATCCTTCAGAATAGTTTCTCTGCCTCCCAGATGGCCAACATCTGTATTTATGAATATACAATATGAACACTATATTATCCTTATTCATTACATGCATTAGTCTAAAGCAAGTAGGTGTTTACTTTGCCTTTAATGCATAACAATAAACATAATAAGAGGAAATAAAGTTAAAAAGCAATTACTGCAAAAGTCAAGAATCATAACTAAAATACAAATTTACAATAAAATTCTGAAAAATATACATAGCCAAATCTGAAAAACAATATGTAAAATATATCTGTTTTTAAAATGATGAGAGCTGTGTTATGCAAAGAGGATGGAATGTGCACAATATTGACCAAGGAATGTTCAAATAGTATAAACGGTATAAAGAATATGTGCAATGGGCAAAATAATAATAAACGTGTGTTAAAGGAACAGTGTGTTGCAGAAATTGAATACAATAACAATAAGTATGTTTTCATTTGTTTGCCATTTGTGTTTTCGCGCCGTCCCACACATGTCCGACATGCTTGGCACACGGGAGAAGTTTCAGTTGGTTGCAATCTGCAACCTCCCCGTAGATGCCACCACATCTTACACACTGCACATTTAATCTAACACATTGAGTCAGATGTGGAAACTTGACATTAATGAAATGTGTTCGTGGGGAGAGACTAGAGTCAGCTGCAGTTCTTTTAGCGTGATGTGTTGGTCTTAAATACACATATATACAAACATATATCAGTAGCAAGATTCAGGAGCCAGGGATTCTTAAAATGTGGGAAGGAGGAGCCAGGGATTGAACCGGCAACCCTTAAGATTAATGTCTGTTATTCTACCACAGCCGTAATATACTGTATATGCATTTGTCTGTGACTTATACTGATTCCCTTGTTTACCCACTTGTTTAGCTACAAACCAACATATTTACAAGTTTGTGTGTGTGTGTGTGTGTGTGTGTGTGTGTAGGTACCGTCTGGCAGGGCTGCCGGGGGACTACCAGGAGAAGAACATCAGCAGCCCAGAGACCAACTACTGTCTGCTGAAAGATCTGATCATCTGGACACAATACCAGATCCAGGTGGCTGCCTTCACTGGCGCCGGCCTGGGCGTCTACAGCAGTCCTGTCACCGAGTACACTCTGCAGGGAGGTGAGTTAAAACTATTTACATTTCTCCATCTTGGAGGGGAACGCAAATGTACCAAGAAATGTCGAGACATTATCTCGATGCACACACACACACACACATCACTGAACTTTGAGTATTCCAGCATACAAATATTAGGAGCATAATCTTTCAGTGTACATTACTTTAATGAACTGCTCTTCCTTGCTCCTCGAGTCCTTAAATCCTGGACCAAAAAGACCTCCCATCACATTAAACGCACACATGTTCCCATTTTGTTATTATGTTACACTGGGGTTCAAATGTGTGTGAGACAAAGATGGAGTGTCTCGGAAGTGTTCCCAGGTTGTCAAATAAATTCTATAAATAGATTCATTATTAATTGCTTGATGATTAGAGCTTGATGAGACAAGACGACTGTGGCTCAGTGGTAGAGCGGGGTCGACTTTTAATCAGAGGATCGACGGTTCGATCCCCGGCTAGTCGATGTTTCCTTGGGCAAGACACTTAACCCCAAATTGCTCCCGTAGCTGTGCCTACGCTGTGTGAATGTATTATGACTCTTAGATAGTCATGGTAGCTCCTGCCATCAGTGTGAATGATGACATGTAGTGTTACAGCGATTTGAGTCGGAAAGACTAGAAAAGCGCTATATAAGTACAGTTTATCATTTACAAGAGATGTCTGATTCATAGATTGGTGTCAATATACCGAACCTTCTTCTTATTTCATATGCAAGAATGCAAGAACCCCACATTTAGATTTGGTGGATGGACATATATGAATAGGGAGAGCATTATTTCATGGACTCTGTGAGCGTGAGTAACAGGCATCAGCTGTAGAAGGACGTTGCTGGTAATTATGTGTGTTATTGAGATCTTCAAGTGATCATAGATCTTCATTATTAATGATATCAAAGAGAATAAGAAGTATGAAGGCCAAAGGTTTCCCGCCGAAACAAACTTTTACAAAGACCGGCATTTGGCATTTCCCACACTTTTTGCACTTATAGAGAACTTTTGCTTTACCTATATTTGCTTCTTAATGTGGATACATTTTGAAGCCATTGTGTTGAAGCACGTCTACACCACAGTACACTACAGAGACACATTTTCTACAGTGGTAGCGGGTGTTGTAATGGCGATAAGGTAGAGCATCCCCAACGGGTTTTTACCTGCTTGGTTTGTGATCCAGTGACCGAGATCACAGTTACAAGCAGCGCTACCTCAGCAGGCTGGTCGTCTTCGCTCTCAGTGACAGGATGAGGAGCCACTTGATGCAGCTCAGACTTGTTAGAGTTGCCCCTGAGGCATCCCCCCCTCAAAGACATCTCAGCTTCAACCAACTAGGGGGAGACTCCAGGGCCGACGCAGGTCTTACACCTCCCATCTGGCCAAGGAGCACTGTGTGGGGTGCTGCAGGAGGAGAGAGAGTCTGTACCACATATAATATGATACGATAATATAACGTGTTGATTGTACTAAACATGGCTGCACAGAGGAACACACTTTTAAGTCTGTCCAACATGAATCCATGCAGATGTAGGGAGAGACGGGGGAATGTAAGCAAAGACGTTAAAGAAAGACGAGAGGAAGTGGTCGTGGGGGTAAATCTTCTTCAAACCCCGTGCTCCTGACTTTTATTCCAACAGTATATTATTTTTATTAAAGATAGACTGAGCTTCGTACACTCACACACACACACACACACACACACACACGTGCACATAAAACTCACAGTCATTATTACAAGGGTTCAGGACAGGTTTATAGTCTCAGGAGAGGGAGTTAGGCTCATTAATTATTCTAATGTGGTTCAATGGGAGTGGCTGCAATGGATTGGACATGTTCTCTCTCTCGCTATCTCTGGGAGGATGTGGTTGAAGTCAGTGTTCGACTCTGATAACATTGCTCTCCTCCCGCTCTCTCTCTCTCTCACACACACAGGCATACACGCATACTAAGATTCCCCCAGAGGACGGAGTTTAGTGTTTTATCTGTAGCTGTGAGCTGCGAGGGGTTAGAAGCCGATCCCCTGGAGTACAGTCGGCATTGGCGAGGGGGTTGGTGGGCGGGGGAGCATCTTTAACATCAATTAATCTTCCATCTTGCTCTCTGTCTTTCTCTCACTATCTCTTCCCTTCCTTTTCTCCACTAGTTATTGCTCCGCATACTCACAGCGTGTGTCTCTGTGTCGTCTGGCCTCTTCGGCTCAAACACGAGATGTAAAGGCCATTCCCTACCATGCAACAGTGCATTATCACTCTGTGGCTCTCCAGCATCAGCGTAAAAAAACCCTTATAGTGTAATCACCGTAACATGTGCCCACGGACACGCATGCAGTATGTATAAGCACACAACGTATTTGGCGGTCACACTCTGCTCTTTCGTGGCTTTAATGTTATCATGGACCCTCTTTCTCTGGCTGACCTGCTGGTCTGATAGATTCCATATAAGGCCTGAAGATGTAGAGGCACATGTATACACTGACATGAAGGGAAAAACAAGAAAAGTAAACATAAGAGACGGTGGACCAACTTGTGTGAACACTACGTTCGGTCCTTGTTTACCATATTTACCTCCCGCCAGCCTCCTTTTTCATCCTACTTTTCAAAGGACAAATTGCTCTATTATACGCAGTATATTCCACAGTCTTCGATGTCTCGTAGCACTCTATCTGTTCCGTCTCACTCTCTGGTGGACGATAAATGCCTTCAAACAGACGTATCGCTATTCTGCTATTTACTATGTAAATTATTACTATTCTGCTTTAGATGGACTACAAATTCTTATCGTTTCAATTTTTATTGTTGAATCTTTGAGCTTGGGATTCAAATTTAAACAAAGAAAAACCAGAGAGTCCTATTTTACTTCTGATTGTTAGAAAAGAGATTTATAGACCTATGCAGGCTGTGGCTCTAGAGGGGAAAGTTGAGAAGAATAAGCCTGATGATGTCACCAGGGTTATTTGGGGTAAACCTACATCACATAGTGGATGTATGGGGTTTGAAAGAAGTGTGCATTCAGGAGGCATACGTTCTCTAAAGATGAAAAGAAACTATCGTAAGTTGCATTTTGGGAAATGTAAGATCCAAGTTTGTTAAGCTTGACCCATACCGCCAAATAGAAACCAGGATGTCTCGTCCTCCGTATCACCACCCTTTTTATAACATCTGCCTCTTGGGAGTCCTCCGACTTAATTCGAGTAAGCTTAGTAATCCATTGTTCTTGTATCTAATACATTATGATTTTGAGTCAATGAATCGTGGCGTTGCATCATGTGGGTAATAAAGATTGACAGGGCTGCAGTAAAGGGAGAGAGATGTGTCTACAGGACTGAAGCAACAACTCCAGTGAGTCATCTAACTTTCTGTGGCCACTGTCTGTCCTCCCGAGGTCACTGACTGAAAGGCGTAATAGATTTAATTCATCATTTTGCCTGTCTTTATGAGCCGTCATTGTTCAGCCCCTGTCACTGAAAGGGGGGCAGTGCCCGTATCTCACTTATCCCTCAACTGATACTATGCTAAGATATGTGAATGCAAAATACAATCGATGAGATGAATTTTATTGAGAAATTAGGTCATTTTGCAGCAGAGAGGAGCAGTGTGGGGTTGGCATTTCACTTTTGCAAGCCTAGCAGATATTTTAAATAAAAAAAATGGAAAATGGTGCTGCTGTGTGATATATATTTAAAAGAACAACTTGTTGAAAAAGTAAAAGTGTAACCTTGAAAACTGTTTATTTCTGCAGCTTAGGGCTCCAAGTCTGTTTTTCCCAGTGTATCTAAACACTGGTCCGCTTCCCTGTGGTGAACCCATTACAGCTAAATGTTACGTGTGTGCTTAGTTCCCACAGCACCTCCGCAGGAAGTGGAAGTCTTAGCTATCAACTCGACTACCATCCGCTTCACGTGGAACCCTCCGCCTCAGCAGTTTATTAATGGCATCAACCAGGGGTACAAGGTAAGCCTCCGCCTGTGTGTTAATGTTGGAGCACAAAGTTCAACGCTCGGTACAAATGTATGTTCAGCCATTCTTGTAAAGCTCGATAAGATAAAAGACCTTTGTCTTGGGTTTTTTTTGTTGTATGTGCAGGATCTCGGCTGTGATGCATGAGAAAAAAATGATGTAATGTCTTTTTGAAGTAAAAAAAAAAATCTGTTCTCATCATCCTCTGTCATCATATTTATACTTTTCTTTTTTATAAAAACAACCCCTGCTCAGATACTTAAAATAATATTAAACATGCTTTGCTGCAGACAATACAATAGCCAGTATGTTAATAATACTTAATAATTAATAAAAAAGTCTTGAGTCCAACACTCCAATTAAGCAGTTTAAATTAAAATAGACATCTTTTTCTCTCTGTGGGTGTGTGAGTACATTTTGTGAAAGCCTATGAACCTCTCATAGGACTTTCAGCCCAAAGGTCACGGACCCAGAATGCACTGCCTTGCTCTTGTTTACCCAAACGCTTAGCCCAGCCAAGTGAGGGATCGGCTCCAGGTAGAAATGAAAATGACTGATGGAGGGAAAAGAGAGGGAGGATTAAATGGGGAAAGAGGAGAGGAGGTGTTGAGAAAATAGGGAGCGAGAGACCGAAGAGAAATAAGAGATAATAATAAAGGAGCAGGGTAATGGGGAGCAGGGTTGAATACTGTGAGTGATCTATACGTAGTAGTTTTGGTATGTGATTTATTATTCACTTTATTGTGGCAACCAACCCCAAAGGAACTGATTAACATGACAAAGAAAACACATCAGATTCTGGCTGTGCATCACTGAGTCCGTCCGTGTGTGTGAGAGAGACTGTGAATGCTGGTGTCTTTGTTGGTTGATAAATACTATATGGCTTTCCTTCTGTTTGATGTGGCTCTCTGATGCCGCCTCTGTAAAACAGGCTTTACCACTCTGAGTTAGTGGAGCCTCTCGGTGCTGCTGCTGCTGCTGCACATGTGGGTGTTCATCTTCGTTTGTGTTGTTCTGGTTAGCGGACAGTAGAGATAATGATATTAATTAAAAGAGGATATGAAGCAAAGCCTCATCTCATCTCATCTCATCCCCCCCACAGATCACTGACTCTATACAATACCCATAATAATATAGCTCAAAACTGATTGCCGGAGGAGGGAACCAAAGAGACACTTGTGACAAGTCTTCCATTTATATGTCTTTGAAGCTGCCTTCTTAGGGGCCGTCCAGAGTTTTCAACATTTTCACGGTCGTACAAAGCGTACGGCGGGGGGGGGGGGGGTTGTCACTCATGTACGACTTTAAAGTTTCGTAAAATGTCGATATTTTTCGGTGAACGGAACTTGCATTTTTTAATGCTGCGGATTGAGTCGAATCGAGTTTTCTTTGCGACGTCCACGCCGTTTCCCAAAAATGTAACGGCCGCGCGAGAAGAGCCTGTCAGACGCTGAAAGAGCTGCAACAAAGCGCTGCAGGAACGCCCGAGCCGGTGGGGGGGGGGGGGGGTCTCCGAGCACCTTGCTTGTGCATGGAGGAGAGCGAGGCAAGGACGATAACAACAACAACATTGGGGGTAAATTGCACCAGTGCCCGGTGTGCAGTGAGCTGTTCCCGACTCGCTATCAACTTCTGAAACATCAGAAACTGACTCAGCACAAACTAAAAACAATTTTAAAGTGGTTTTAATAATAAATTGTTGGATACATATCTTCTATATACATATTATTGTGTTTGTGTCTATAGTTGGGACTCCTAAAATCTAGACCTCTGTCATGTAATGTGATAAAAATTTTGATATGTACTACTTTGGGGGTGGGGGGGGTCTGGAAAAGTAGTACTCTTTGTACTACTGTGAAAATGTTGATAACTTTGGATGACCCCTTACGTACTTCAGATTTTCTTTAGAGTGAAGTTTAAGTCAAGGTAACATTTCTCTCTATCTATCTATCTAGCAATCATTATGAGCATACTAACAAACAAAGAGTAGAGCACTCATTTAACAGATTGCATTTGAATGATCATGGTTATATAAAAGGCATTGAGATGTTACCTGAGGTTCCACACTTTGCAGCAGAAAGACCAAACTGTTTTTGTACCACCGTGCTCTGTCTGCTGGAGTCTACTCAAGGACAGCATTGTGTACTGCCTGCGCTCTTCAGCACACTTTGGGTTTCCATTGCAATCTGGTTCAGAATGCACAAGTCACTATAGCAACAGCAGACCCAATCATCACCAGCACCCTGTCAAAGTGGACTAGCATCAGCTGCTTGAGGGTTCCAGATCAGCACTCTTTTACTGCACCCAAACTGTCCTATGCTGATAATAAAGTAGAATAGAAGACCTTATTTTACCATGACGGACTGGGTGCAGCGCGTTGCCCTTTGGGCAGAGAGAGAGGCAGCCGCTCAGCTGTCTCTGGGTACCACCAACTCTTTCCTAACAGGAGATCCCTGTGGTTTGGATTGGGTTGAGATAATATGATGAAGCAGTGTGTGCAGTGGAACAGCATTTACAGTGTTAATCTAGAACGTTCTTTTTTTATTTGGCATAAGTGTTTCTGCAACACTTATTTCACAGATCCATTCAAGGGAAAATGTGTTATGAACGTTGTTGTGCTACAATCCACAACACCTAAAAAGTACATCATGGTTAACTAGCAGGAAGCATATTGGCTGAATATACAGTAAACTAGATACGGTGTCTGCAACAACCACTGCTGTATTTTGTGATTGAACGAACACGACCCACAATTGGCCAACCAGCGCATCTAGACACCAACAGGCTTCGTGAAACGGCAGTGTGTGTACTGTTGGTTCCATTAGCTGTTAGCGGTTAGCATACCATCCAAGACATTTAAAGTGAGCCACAGAGCAGCAGCCCAGAGGTTCGCAGCAGAGTGTGTGTGGTAGTTCTGTGAGCTGTCAACCAAACACACCGGGAACTGTTATCCCCTCACTGTGGGTGCAGAGTAGCAGATGGGGGGGGGGGGGGGGTCGAAGAGGCCCTCCGCTGTGTCATCAATAGTGACCCTTACCGGCCGCAAATCATAAATATCAATACACAAATATCTATAAACAGCGCCGATATGTCACTTTCTTGTTTCCTCATTCACTCCCTATTTAATAGACTATAAGAGTTTACTGTGTAGTGAGCCATGAATTGAGATTTTTGACACTTTTTGACATTTTTTTTTAAAGATAATTAATTTACAAAATTCAAAGGCATAGTACCATAACCACAATAATCAGCTCTTAACATACAAGACACATTAGATAGGAAACTTAAATTGTATCTAATAATGGTACAATAATAGTAATGATGTATAATAGAAAATAAATTAAATTCAAGGGAAAAGGAAATATGAATCATAGCAACACTGCACTCGTCCACAGTAGCTCTTGGGATCATCATCATGTATATTTTCTTTCATAAGCTCTGAGAGGCTTTTCATGTTTTCCTTTCATTAGTCTTAAAGTACAGAGATGATTGTCCACAAGGTCCCATCTGAAAACAGAATAATCCATCCATTTTGGATGAATGATTTAGCTAGGAGTATTAGAAATGTCAATGTCATGTTTAATACCAAACACAATATTTTTTCTCGTGAGAGGAGCAAGTAGTTGGATTTTGATTGACAGCCAGTCCTGCAAATCCTCCCAGAAGTAGTATTTAAAATGTAAAAACAGACGATCAGTAGCTTCAATTTCAGTTATTGTGATCAACAATAAATCCCAGTCTTAGCATTTCACTGGACGGATGAATATCATTCATTCATTTGAAATGGACTGATTTTGTCTCGGGGCTTCCAGGATAAGTAATATAGTTAGATCTCTGTTTCTTAATGTCTGAGTCTGGGGTGAGATGATAGTGTTTCTATTTGATCTGGTTGCCACAGCTACGCATCAGTGTCGACTTAAAGTGACGATAGATTCAGGTACGTTTGAAGATGAAAAGTGAGAGTAACAAGTTGACAATCCTGTCTGATATCAGGCAAAGACAAATGTAATGAAGAAAATGTTTGATTTGTGCATTGTGCATTTATCGGAGTGAAGATTGACCTACAGTTCAAGTTTCCACATCACTGCCAACAAGACAATAGGGAGTCGTAACAGTGTGGAGAAAATTAGCGTCGGTCACACACTGCATGCCGTCAGTGATGCATACAAAAAGCAATGATGCGGCTCTGTTATGGTTACATCATCTACTGAGCTGAAAATAAACCAGAAGCCAGCTTTGAGACAGCAGGAGAGACGGTGGAAGTGTTTGCAAAGCATTGAGGGCTCAGAGTGGTACGGCGTTGTGCGTACGGGTCAGAGGTGTGATCAACTACAGAGGGACTGAGACGCAGTGGTAATGACTGCATGTAAATGTCTCATCAACGAAAAGACATTAAAAAGACATTTTCAATTATTTAATTATTCACAACTTGTTTTCCCACGAAAACTTGGCGGTAGCTTCACATCTCAGCCAGTTATTGTTTAACCAGGAACTATAAATATGGTTCCATATCACAGTGTTGCCCGTGGCTTATCTCTCATTATGAATATTTAAGTGTATGCTTTTCCCTGTTTGTTTTTGTAAATAACGCAAACCAAACTGCTGTGGTTCTGAATATAAATCAAGTCTTACAATAGAGACAAATTAACTTTTCATTAGGTTGAAGTGATAATCAAACTTAGTGTTTGTTCTCAGATGTTGTTATGACTGCTAATGGCCTGCTGGCAGGAATTTATGTTAAGAGCTACATTCATACGTTAATAAATGCTTAAATTTGAGATGCAGATCAACTTTTTCAAGGTAATTGCCATTTTGACAAATTTGTAAATAGCTTTCGGCAGTTTTAGACTTTAATTGTTGGTAGCCTGGAGTTAATGCTGCTTGGTTAAAATGATGATTAAACAAAACAGTAATAGAAAAATACAACAAGCCAATAACTGCGAAAGACATGTTGGGTGTCGTGGTGACCTGCCGGATGAAAGAAGATTCAGTAGATTTGACTGGGAACCCTAGACGTCACCACTAACCATCTTTCTCACTTAACACAGCTGCTGGTCTGGCCAGAGCAGTCTCCGGAGCGCGCCATCGTGGTGACCATCACCCCAGACTACCCCAGTTCACGCCACACGGGATTAGTCAGCGGACTCAAGAAATTCACCTGGTACTTTGGCTCCACCCTCTGCTACACAACACCTGGAGACGGCCCCCGCAGCCTGCCCACTCTGCTGCAGACACACGAGGACAGTGAGTACACACACACACACACACACACACACACACTTCAACGTGAACAGAACAGAACACAAAGAACAGCCTCTCCTGGGAATAATAATGACAGTGTATTGACTTGTTTTGTGTTCAGTCCAGCTGTTTCTATCAGTGTGAAGCACAGCTGTGTACACACCGTTTTCTCTCAGGCCCCTACTTTCTTTTGTCTCCTTTTTGATCTTTTTGTTCTTAGCCCCCCCCTCCCTCCCTACTTCCTGTTTTGTCCACTGTGTCTTTTTAAAGGGAATTGATTCATATGTTTTCAGACATACTGGTATTTATAGCGTTCTGCTCCATGGATAAACATAATAGCTGCCACTCCCAGTTGCGAGTACACATGCACACAGTCGCACCGTCAAATAACCCCAATAGCCCATCGGCAGACAGACAAGCAATTATTAACAACCAGCAATTATCGAGTGGAAAAGGGATATTAGGATCCATGTGTACGCACACAAAGCACTCACACACACACACACACGTGTGCGCACACACTCCAACACAGCCGTGGACTGGTATTGATTGGGTGCTGGGCGTGCTGCAGGGTTAACGGTGGGTGTAATTCTTGCTTGATGATAGCTTTTTGTGTGTGTGTGTGTGCGTATTTGTGTGTGTGAGTGTTATTGAATGTCTTAGATGAATAGCTTAATCGCTCTGCAGGGAGGGTGGTTAGAGAACCATACATGAAATGAGAAATGACAGGCATGCGTGCACCTGAGTGCACGTGTGTGTGCGTGATTGTCAACGGCGATGTGATTAGGAGGTGGTGTGTGTGAAGTTGAAGAGCAGAAAGTAATAGGCTGCATGGACAAGAGGGTGGTGTGGAGGGATGATTTCCATAAACCGTAGTGCTGAAGAAGTTAAAAAGCTAATATCGTCTTTATGTGATCTGAATTTGTGATTTCTTTTTTCAGCACCTGGACCCGTTCGCCTCCTGAGCTTCAGTGAGATCTTGGACACATCACTCCGAGTCAGCTGGGTCGAGCCTGAAGACAAGAACGGCATCATCGTCGGTTAGAGACCATTCAAAGTATCTCTTAACTCTGTAATGATGTAATGAGGGAAGCTAATTAGGTTTAGTTAGCATTTTCTAGCAGAAAGTAAAACACATAAGGATCAGAAATAATTCTATTGAATGTACTTCACTTTGAACAAAAAAAGAAAAAATGTATTAAAATATATAAAAAATAAGGCTGAACATACACAACAGACAACATTTCATGTCCGAAGTGGAGTAGGAGGCAGCAACATGCTCATTAGATACTAATCCATCAATTCTCAGCATCGCTACCCAATCAAGAGTGTTAAACAGAGAAGACAAGAAAAGAAAACTAATAACAACAATGTCACCATTCACGTACTCTACATTGCCTTTCCTCACTTTTGTACCCTTTTTAACGAAATGTTGTCAGATAGTAGTTTGAGTTCTTCCTCCAGTCCATTTCACAAAATCACCTTACAAAACTCTTAAGCTCGGTGCGAACACAACGTTGTTTCAAGTTAACGTTTCCTCTTAAGCCATAACCACCCTCTCCGTCCACGAGCATTGTTTGAATATTGCCAGGAAGTGAAATGCTTATGGCTCTTTTTCACAGCATGCATAATAATTGTAGGGTGCTTTTGTGCAGTAGGTGTTAACCCACACCTCCACAGTCCAGTGAACAATACAGGGTGTACAGTATCTTATGATCCAGAGTGCAGAATGACTAAGAAGAAGTGAGCATCCCTGCAGCAGTGAGAGAGGAACCCTACAACTTTAATAGTTTCTTCTGTATTCTCCAATTAGTCTTTTCTTTTCTGTCTGGCGTCCACAGACACTGTGTTTATGTACATCTGATTCATCATCAGCTAATCCCTTCTCTCTGCAGCTTGTCTTTTCACATTATCTACAACATGCCCTCATCCCACGCATCCCAACACCCATGGTGTTGTTTGTGTGACGCATCACAGAGCCCCCCCCCCCTCTAAATTCATTTTGCCTCAGCTCGTCCATAGCTCTGTTAGACAATGGTGCTGGTGAACACGACAAGCCGCTGTGAATTAAGCGCCTTCACTTCATCGAGTGTGTATGCGTATGCGTCTGTGTGTCGACATGGCTAACATCCATCAGGCACCTACGAAACAAGAGCGCAGAAACGGCACCAGGCTGCAGTGGCTTTACAGTCGGCTTACACACTCGGAGAGGAGCGGGAAAGCGAAAATTCAATCAAGGTCACCTTGCACATTTACTCTTTTCTCCTCAACCTGCGCTTCATCCAGCACCTGGTGAGCACGGAGACAGATGAGGGACCATTCACCCTCTCCAGGGCTTTACTTACAAGTGGCCTCCGCGTACACACACACACACACACACACACACACAGAAGTGGAAGGTGGTGGAGTGTGATGCATGACTCTGAAGATGCGTAGGGACAGACAGGGATTTTGACTGTAGTTACCCCTCCAGCTCTCCCTTCCTCCTTTTTTTGGCTCCGCTCCTCTCATTATGCGCAAGCGTGTGTGCTTGTGCATGTGTTTGTGTGTATCCGTGTCTGCTGGCGTCTATATGCGCCTTTATTAACCCAGCGTTGTGCTCTACACCCTGCAGGCTACGTGTTGTGGTGGGACGTTTCTGGCGGCGAGTCGAGTCGTGAGGAACGTTCACTGTCCAACTCCACCCTGCAGTACCAGCTGACCGGCCTCACCTCCACCACCGCCTACACACTACAGGTGGCGGCGCTCACCGCCGCAGGGCAGGGCGTGGTCACGCCCTCCACCATCTCCACTGGAGTCCCACCAGGTACAATAAATACACACAAAAAAGCCGCTGACAGTGGATGTTAAGGAAAGATTTTTCTCCTGTGTGTGTGTGCGTGTGTGTTGCAGAGTAAATATGACTGATGAGCCCTCACGATGCCATTGTCTTTCCTCAGGCTGATAAGTGGCTGTTACTGTGCATCCATGAATCATCACCCACACAACCAACACACACATGCACATACACAGGGCACTCACAAGAGTTCGTGGTTTACAGCATCTTACAGAGCGCTTTAGTATGTGGTTTATGTGTGTGTGTACCATGTGCACGCCATGTGTGCATGATGAGTTTGTATGATTGGACCAAGGCCAAGATGCAATCATTATTAGTGCTGATTAACTGCAAATGGCAAAGTGGAGGGAGTGCAGAGAGGGGAGAGAGAGAGAGAGAGAGGGCAAGAGACACTCAAAGAGCAGGACTGAAGAAGGGAGTGCAGATAGATACATAATGAGGGAAGAACAGAGAACACAGAAAAATGCAATCTCCAAAGAACAGAAGACCAAAGTCTCTCAGAAATGGACTGAGAGAAAGTGGAGGAGAATGGAGGGATAAAAAGTTGCTCATACAGCGGGATTTTTGTCCTAACATTTTCTGATTACTAATTTATGAATAAAAGCAGTAAAAAAGTGAAAGCAAGATGGATACAGACAGTTCATGGATTCAGAGGTTATTCATTAATTCATGAAAGCAAAAGACTGAAGGAAAGACTGAAGATTAGGAAAAAGAACTGAAGAATGAGTAGAGAGAGAGAGAGATCTGCCGAGCATAGATTCTTGTCTTGTTTATTTATTCATGTATTCGTGGAGTTGAGAGAATTTTGTCATTCATCTGAGCATGGCAGCTGAAATCAACATCCCCGCATTACAACCATTACAAGTTTGCTGCATGCGCTTACGGAGCAGCGGCTGCTGATAGCTAAAATTGTGTTGTGTCGCACACACGCGTGCCATGCCGTATATCCAGGATAAATACTGTCTTGTTTTCTGTAATAACTGGACCCGGTCATGTCATATAATCTGTTTACAAAAAAAACACAAACAGATATTCTACAAAATCTGCCTGATGTGTCCCGGTGTTCTGGCGCGTTACAGCACACGCCGTTTGATTTAAACACATTACAGATCTGTATTCTGCCATGTTCAGCAAATAATAATGATGCTGCAGCAGAGCTGGACGGATTACAGTAGATAACACCAGAGCACTTACACCATCCAGAGACACATCGCATCAACCAAACACAGTGGAGAGAAGTGGCTGAAAAGTGGGTCTGAAGTGCTCGATCTCGTGATGAGTGAGACAATTCAGAGCCGAGTGGATCGTGATGATTTTTGATTATGCAGTTTTTATTAGCAGAAACAAGCTCTCGTGTATTTCATTTGTTAGGACATTATTTTAAAACAAACACACACAAACAAAAACAGGATTTTAGCCCAGTCTGCAGAGCAGTTGTCAAATGTGCCGCCTGCCTGACCGATGCCAAGTCAATTCAACAGCTGTCAGTGAAGAAGTCTATCCAGAGCCAGCTATAAATTGTGTGTGTGGCATTTGAAAGGTGGAGTTGTAAACCTTTCATTGGAATATTTAGTTCTGGTTGAAGTGTGCATACAAAACGTATTATTATTCCTATTTGATTTATTCCAGGTGAACGAAAAAAAAAAAAAGGAGAAACTCACCATCCGGAGCAAATACTACGAGTCTTCTGGTTGCTTGTTGTTGACCAGAGTCAGTGTAGCTCTATATGGCAGAAGCACATTTTCAAACTTGTAGTGTTTAGCGCCACGTGCCAAAGGAACGAACTTGCTGCATCAATGATGCTACTGTCAGAGTATTTTCTTTGTACTGTCAGCGGATTTACTTGATTTCTAAATGTTCTGTCTTTCAATTATTGCAACGTGATCTCATCCCTATTCGTCACATATGTCCGCTCCCATGGGGGCAGCAAAAGTTCTCGCATGATTAACGTGGTTGAGATCAAATAATCCTTTATTAGTCTCACAGCAGCAACGGGGACGATGCAAAAACAGAGACATCAGTAAAACGAGATATAGAAAATAATCTAATATAATAGTAGACAGACTGAATGGTTGAGTTTACATTATTGCACATATGAAGTATTGATATTGCACAGTGGTTTACATTGATATTGCACATAAATGAATGAAGGAATTGTCAGTTAAGAGTAAGTTAAGAAATGGTATCGGTTAGGTTTAGGAAAAGGTCATGTGTTGGGTTAAAATAACTATAGAAGTAACGTCACGGGACTGAGTGACGTAGCTTAAGGTGACATCATGTTGTCAGTAAAAAATAACTCACAAACACAGGGGACAAACTCCCTTCCACCCTCAGTGGGCAATGTCGCTCTATAATATTACGTCTGATGCTCTGAGAGTCTAATGATGGCGCGGATTGGTTTACATTGGAGTTAGTGGAGAAGCTGGTGCGTCTCACACAGACGTTGAAGGATGTCAAGCGTCTGTGACCTCCTGGTAGTGAGACCAGGCTGAATTATTCATACTGTCTGTCAGCTCCATGTTGTCAGCTCTGTGTGGACATGTGTCTACTTGAGGAGTATTGGGTTTACTAGATTTCTCAGCCACGCCCTCACTACTTGTCAGCTTCTCCTTTCCTTCCAGAGCGGTGGTGCCGTTCAGGCAGCCACCACTCCACTGGTCAGCCACATCGCACTTTTCCTGTCACTCATTAATTTAATGGAGATGGAACAATGTTAGAATAAGAATGGGTCAAATATAATTTATGAGGCTTGCAAGCCTACTCAGACATTTATAGGCCTTAAATGGACTTTAGTGAACTGTGCATTTAATTCACCTCTCGCCTCCACTGGTGTACAGATTTATCACCCTGTATTGTGTTGTCGACCTTGGAAATATTAATTAAATTGCTCTGACCAAGAGAGACGTACAGCGGCAGCATAAGCGCCTGTGCTTTAGTGAAATGAACGTTTTTCTTTCTGTGACCCAACTTTCATTTTATTGCGTGAGCACATTTTAAAAAAAAGGGCCGGAAGCAAAGCCTCGGCTCACTCTTACTTCAAGGCTTTTTTTTAATTTAAGTCATTATTGGCATGATTTCCTAATTCTTCTCTTCCTATTATAAATGTTATTGCACATGTATTAAAGATGAGATATGTTGCAGTTCTGACCATTTTTTTTTTTTATAAAAGCAATATTTTGTCTTTCATTCATTTCTTTTGATCCGTTCCTTTGAAATAATTCTCCATGCTGTGATGCTACAGTCTTTTTCTACTTGAACAAAGCACTTTCATTTGTTTCTATTGTTTTTGCAAATACATTGTTATTGTTAATTATTTTATTTCAAAGGATTTCTAACTCGCCATTGAAATATCACAAAAAAACATGAATACGAGCGCAACGATCCCGCGGGTTTTGGTCAATAGATCTTTTATGTACTTGTAAGAATACAGTACGAGCTGCATGAGGGCAACGTTCTTTGCTGTCCTTGATAGCTTTGAGTAAAGCAGTACTCCTTCTGTTTTCTATCTGCAGAACTTCCTGGCGCGCCATCTAATTTAGTCATCTCCAACATCAGCCCTCGGACCGCAACACTCCGGTTCCGCCGCGGTCGTGATGGCAAGACCGCCATATCGCGATGGATCGTAGAAGGCCAGGTGCGTGTGTCCACGTTTGTGCACGTGTCCTTTTCGTGACTCGCTGCTGATTCTGAAACGCAACTGGAGGAAAAAACATTTTGTGACGTACTATGTCCTTAATGAACAGGTAATGGAGGACGGAAAGGAAGAGGCGTGGGGAGTTATCTACGAGAAAGAGAACCGGCCTGATGCAGACACGCTGGAGATACCTGACCTCACGCCGTTCACCCAGTACAGGTGAGCAGCAAACATCCACCGCCTACACAAGAACCTAGTTTACCACACACACACAAACTCACTCACACACATCTCACTCTCCGCCAGTTTCTGCAGTATTGCAAGACTCAGGTGAAGTTAGATAAATCACACAGACTCACAGAGAGACAGTTCCATCTGAGACTTTTCTGTTCGTCAGCACCTTCACAGCTGCTGCATGCAGATCCTTATTACCCTCCCGCAAACTTGCTAGAGGGAAGAGGTGGGGAGGAGGTGGGGTGAGGGCAGGGGAGAAGGTGATGAGACAGTGGGAAGGGCAACAGAGAGCATTAAAGAGGGGAAGAGACGAGGAGAGGAGGAGAGAGGAGTGCCTTTAATCCCTGCTCAAGGGCCGTGAAGAGCCTGCAGTTTATAAACGTGATCTATTGTCACTCTGAACAGCAGCAACACTTCCTCCTCTCTCTCTCTCTCTCTCTCCCTCTCTCTCTATACATCTCTCTATCTATCTTCTGCATGTATCAGTCTATCTGTCTATCTCTCCCTCTTGCTCTCTGTATCATTGGATTCATCTGCAATGGGATTGCGGTGTGTGTGTGTGTGTGTGTGTGTGCACACGATGTACACTCACAGGGATTATGTTGTCACAGGCGACACCATTGGGACATTAGATGAAGTGATGCACTTGTCTGTATTTCATATCCCCCGCTTGAAGTCCCTCTTTACACCCTGCTTTCTATCTCCCTGTACAGGAGCCAGAACTCCTAGATGTAGTCTCTCACATGCAGTCTGCTCTCTCACACGTTTTATCACTCACACCCACACCGAAGCACGGCTGCATTTAGAAGTTACAAAAGTAACAAATGCTCCCTCGTGGCTGCATGTGTGTGTGTGGGTTTGTGTGGGTTTGTCACCGAGTCTGTTTGGTTATATCTCTTTTTCTCAGACATCTTAACAATGTGCCAGTGGCCTTTTCAGAAATTCTCTGGTGGAGAGTTCCAGCTGAAGGATGCCATCTAGTAAAATGTGTTTCAGTTGTGAAGCAAATAACATGAATATAACAAATGCCCTGAAAGGTCTAAAGTAGTTTTTCTTCACTCTAAACTGTGAAGGCTGGTCGTCTGGTTGACATGTTCTATGATATTTTGATTGAGTGCATTACACTATGTTATTGGGTCAAGCGATCTCTCACAATTGTATGCCTGTAAAGTAACTGCTTCTACAGTAACTCTGTTAGTCAGTTAACAATATTAAACTTTAGACCTGTTTGTTATGAACTGAATTATTTTGTCATTACGTGTTCTGAAAGGTAATCCAGCCATTTAGTATTGTACTGTCATGAAGTTGGTGGACTCAAAAGAGACAGATTTAAGAAGAAATGTGGAAATATAAACAGCCGAGGCTAGTTTGGGTCGAGCTCTAAAAACACTGGATCCTACATTACCCACAATGCAGCTCAATATCATCTTTTTGTTAGACCTTCCCTGTCTGGTAAACACCCACATATTTTAAACTCCACAACCCCAATGTGTAACGTATGCTTTTTGTTAGGAAGTCTCTAAACCTCAACAGGCTACACCCTGATAAAGTCTTGTTTTTTTTTTCAATGTTGGAGGTCACCCTCCAGTAGACATCATGCAACCGTTATCACTGGCTGAGTAGCACTCCTCATGACAAATGAACTAAACGTGTTGTGTAAAATCAGTGCGGCGTCCCTCTAACTGTGCTCTCTGCTCTCACCAGGTTCAGGATGCGGCAGGTGAACATTGTCGGCTCCAGTGCCATGAGCGCCCCCTCCAGGCTGATTCAAACCCTGCAGGCTGCCCCTGACACACACCCCTTTAACCTCACCCTGCTGTCTGCCACACAGACCAGCCTGCGCTTCAACTGGAAGGTACTGAAACACATGAACACGCATAGAGACACACTTACCTCTTTAAAACAGTTAAGCCTCTCTCTGCCCCTTTACGGTCATTCAAATAGTGCTAATTTGACTCATGAGGATTTTCTTTGCTCTGCATATCTGTGTATTTAATCTTATTTTAATATCAGTGCATGTGTGCGTGTGCACTCACTAGCAGCAGGACTGAACAGGTTGAGTGGCTGACAGCCTATAATCAGTGTCTCTCCTTGTTATCAGTGCTAACGCTAATCTGTCCGATTTTCCATTCACCGCGCGGACTGCTAGCAGCACAAACTGCAATGCAATTTTGTCTTTACTGTCTTTTCTTTTTTGCTCTTGTTCCTGCTCTTCGTCTTTCCCTCCCTCTCTCTTTTACTCCCCCATCCGCTCTTCTATTATAACATAAATGGAGAGCAGAGTATTTTTCCATTTAAGAGTTGGAATGAGAAAAAGAGCCTGTCAAATCAGACACAGACACTGAAGCGCTATGGGCTACCTGTGCAGCATGCTAATGGGATTTTACCTGCATGTTAGCGCCCAGTCTGAGCTTTGCTAGGTTTTCTGCTGTAATGAAACCATCACAATGGTTTTAGCTAAGGCTATTATTCTAAGCTGCATATTAAGGGCAATAAAGCTAATGTGACATTCTGTATTATAGCTCCTAAATGCTAAGCTGAGCTAAATCACTGTGGTATTTAAAATAACTGGGTGTTTCACTTCCTTATCTGCAGCGCAGCACAGAGTAACCACTGTACAATGTTGGTGAAAATCTTCTATGGAATTATATGCTGCGGACGGACTGAACTTCTCACTAATGTGATTTTAGGGCACTGAATAATAGGTGGTTTTGGCTGCAATGCATAATGACGTGGAGGTTCACGGGCAGAATAGAGAGGATGAGGTGACAGAGAAAAAGTATGGACAGCAGAAGAAGGGAGGGTGACAGGAAATGAGAGTGGAAGTGAAGAGAGGATGACAGAGTGTGAATAAAACAGGGAAAAGAGGGTGATGAGAGAGGAAGATCAGGGGATGGAATGTCAAAGGGGAGAAGACAGTAAAAGGGTTTTAGGATGTACTTTAAATTTAGACATGTCACATAAATAACCATATTCTTTAGAGCTACGTAATGCCTTTTCATATGTGTGTGTGTGTGTGTGTGTGTGTGTGTGTGTGTGTGTGTGTGTGTGTGTGTGTGTGTGTGTGTGTGTGTTTGTTTATATCACATTGTGAGGATCTAAACTTGATATTCCACTCGTGTTGTTGGCTTTTGTTGCCTGGTGACTTTCAACCAAATCTGATCAAACCACACCCACACCGTCTTGATGTGTTTTTAAGTATAAAATTAATAATAGATGATTTTTTTAGGGTTGTACTTGTTTTTAGGTATTTACTGTACGTGTCTCAGAGTATCTGAGCACTGTCTAGTCTGTCTAGCATGTATCGGATGAATACAGTATATGAATGCTGTATGTGTGTCTTTTTGGTTGGTTGTGTGTGTTGTATTTTTCCGCTCCGCTAAGGACCTGATGTTGTATTAAATATTTCTCATAAGTACAGGCGGGTTATCACTCCATGTTAGTTATGAGGAACTGTGTCTTCATAGAGCAACCAGCTGTTGTATGTTAACCAAATTATAATTTTACCAAAATTGGTTTCTCGTTTAATCATCCTTTTCAGCTCTTTCTCTGTATAGATAGTTGTTCTTTCATCAATCACAGTCAAAATTAATTAAATTCACCAAGTGAAAGGATGGCACCGAGTGGTCAAGTGCTGATAAATTATAAGACATCAGTATTGGCACACTGGCCCTCATTTATTAAGCTTTTGTGGATCAAGGTTTACATTATTAAAAAAGAATCTGCCTCTGAAATTATCCTGAAAATAGCAGATATCTTCTAAGTCTTAGTTTACTTTCAGTCTTATCCTGAACAACTTTTTATTTGTTTAAACATGTGTGACCTAACTAACAAGGATCATTTGGAGTGCCCCTTTAACTGTGCTGTCTGTTCTCACCAGGTTTAGGATGCGGCAGATAACATTATCTGACAACATGACCATATATAGCAGTTAACCTTTCTAAACTGAGAGCCCCCCGACGGGGGGGATACTGGTACCGACTCGTGCCGACTGGTACCGAAGAAAGCCAAATCATAAAACGATGTCCTCAAACTCCTTTTAGACTCCTGTTTCGCCTTTTGTCATCCGTTTACAGTCTAATAAAGTTGTGAAAAAAGGAAGGGGGGGGTCAAATGAGCTCGGGGGACCACATTCCAGTGAGGCAGCTTCGGGCGTTTACGCACGGGTCCGCCGGCTTAGATCGGCATTTTTCGGAAAACTAAAGACTTCCTGAAAATTCCGTTGACGCCAGTCAATTGGCCACATCCAGACACGTGCATAGACGTTTCATATGAAGAAATCGACCAATCAGGGGCTCTACACTGGCCCAATACACAACCACTATGGCGCAATTCTCCCGTAGGTCAGCGGTCCCGAGACGCTTTGGAGACGGTTCTAGCTCTCCAAAATGATTTCTAACTGCTGTATGTGATAGATTGTGCATGTACAAGGATAAAGGAAGTTAAATATATAGTTATTTAGCTTATAAAAGTACAATGGAACAGCTGGAGAGGCTGTTTCTCACATGGCGACCTCTCGTGACCTCTCGTGACCTCTCATAACGTTTATGTCTCTAACTCTGGCCTACTTCACTCTATTCACTCCAATTCTTTTGTGGGTGACTACTGCTGTCGTTTTCTATGATTGTGTGTGGTTTATAGGCTTCACTGAGCCTCATTTAATATTTAGCTTATGCTTTCTCACCATACGAATTTGACATTTTTCAAAGTGGAGCTGTGTTCCATCTTCATCAGCTATTAACCAGTAACATATACACAATATGTACACAATTCATATGAGCAAACCCTCCTCAGTGTTATAAATCCATTGAACATTTTCAAATAGACCTTGTAGTTAGAGAGTAAGGCCCCTTTGAGTATGGGTATAGTATTTTCGAGAATAAGCCAAAAAAACGTCTAGGGCTCAATTAATACACACTTATCTGTAAAGTATGGCTAACATGACAGTGAACTAAACATAGTCACAAAAAAAATGCAAAAACAGGAATGACCTCTCTTTAATCTGCTCTTTTGTTACCCTCCAGCCTCTTCCAGAGTCCGAGTACAACAGCAGTCCAGAGACTGTGGGGTACCGGCTCAGACTGTGGAGGACAGACGGCCAGGGGGAGGACAGGACAGAGGATGTGGAGCCAGCAGGGGGGACCAGTGAGACCACAGTAGAGGGCCTGAATCCCTGGACCCAGTACCAGGTTCAGATACAGGCTTACAACTTCATAGGACCTGGACCGTGGAGCGACACTGTCGCCGCACTCACTGCAGAATCTGGTACAAACACAGACCTCAATCACTCCTGTTTCCTGTTTGCAAGTGTCCAGCAGAGCTGCCTGTCCAATATCGTATTAGCCGGGTATAAGAAGTGAATGGATGAGGAATAAAGTGCACAATTACCATCCCTGAGTCTCCCTTCATCCTGCCACCTCTCTCTGCCCTCTACACTCTCCCTCTATTTCAGTGAGGGGAAGATTGACGGAGTGAGGGAGCGGGAGGGGGAGGAGGAGGGTTGGATGGCGTTACACATTCACCAACAGTGGACCGGCGAGCTGTCAGGGGACGTTTTGTAGGTCCACTGTTGGTCGTGCTTTAAATCAGTACTGCTCTTCAAGCCCCTCTGTATTCAAATGTAGATTGTGTTGGTTGTTGTGAATTTGAAATCTTGACCGCACACTCACATCAATCTCAAGCAGCTCTGAACACACACACTCCCAAATAACATTTTATGCACAGTATTGGGATGAAAGGTTCATGTAGAATAACTACTTGTATTCCTCAACTCCTGAATAAATATGTATCTTTACACTGTGTCTAATGGGACAGTGGGATGTTCAATCCGACTGAAGTGCAGCAGTTAAGGAGAGCCTCTAGTCCCGTCCACAAAGCCTGTTTTTTTCCACCAAATTCAACATTCCACTTTAACATTGTTTTTCATCGGGGGAATGACAAGTTAAAAACACAAACATTCTGTTAAGTCACATGTCAGAATCGCTCCCTAAATGCTTAGGATGGGTTGAATGCAGAGGACGAATTTCCTGTATGTATGTGATGATAAAAAAAATACAAATAAAATAACACAAAATAAAGTCACTCAAAATGTCAATATGTCACAAAGTCATGAGCCTTTGACAAACCTTCAGTCGCACTGAGGTTGTTTTTGATCCAAGTTGTCTGAAGAAGAAATTGGTGTGTTACGGATGAAAATATATAACCCGATGGAAACAGTGGAGAAATGTTTTGTCATACCTAATATCAATTTTGTTCATCAGTGGTAAATGACTGCAGGCATAGAAGGTTGTTTTGTGTCTTTGTTGACACAATGGGATTCTGTTTATTGAGTTTATTGATTGTTTCGTGTTTGTCTCTCATATTCTCAAAAACTCGGCTCGTCTCCAAAATCAGAATATTGGAGAAAAACAGCAGTAAAGTGGCACCAGCAGGGTTTTCACTGTTGGGTCATGCAAATTATTCATACTTTAATTAATCTTTTTTGTTTATATCATACTGGGTTTAGCAAACTATTATTCTGCTTAAAAACTCCTATTTGAGCGGCATATATTTCTCTCGGGGACCTTGATATTGCATGCCGTGAATTTAATCCTGTCAGGAGCACATATCTGGGTGATTTTGCTCACTATTTCGCATTAATAATTATAATTCTATTTTGTTGCTGCAGATAATATAGGTTGCTGCGTTGCCTGTTATTTTCATCAGCTCATCTTGTCAATCCTGTGTGAACATATTTTATATTGTTATTTAAAAAGCATTGTAGAAATATTATTTTTCAACATGACTAGAAATAGTGGTCCTTACATGGTCAGGGTAGAGGGATAGTCCACTGTTGGTAATGTAGGAATGTGTGTGTGTTTGTGCTCTCTAGTTCCATCTGGGTCTCCGATGAATGTGACTGCTGAGGCAGTGAGTTCCACCAGGATCCTGTTCAAATGGCCTGCTCTCCCTCAGGCACAGAAGAATGGAGTCATACTTGGATACAAGGTGTATAAAACACACAAACACACATGCACACATACACACAATCCCACCCTGACCCCCTCAGCCCATTATCACTTCCTCCAACACCTTCACATACTTTCACACTTTCACACAAAGAGATGCACAAAGATATGCACACAATAACATCCACTATAAGCCGAATATGACGTAATAGCCTGTAATCGCTCCATTTTGTTCTTCCTACAGTACTGCTTCTAAAAGCACCCTGCCTCAGTTAGTATGTCTGGGGGAGTGTGTGTGTGTGTGTGTAACTGTGCACATACATATGAGAGAGGCTTTAATGTTTAATACCCTTTCATAAAACAGCAGTTTTTGTGTCATGCTGTAGTAGAAACAATAGCTGGATTATTCATTTATGAAAAATGGACAATAATCCATAAAGCCTGATGGTTTTTGGGAAGTGCTTTGTTTGTTTGAAAAAAAAAACATGCAGCTGAGGCAAGAGAAGCACATTTGTTGTGTATACATGCATGGTGTGAATATGCTTTGTAGATCCTGCATTAGTATTTAAGTCCAGACTTGTGACCCACTTAAGCAACACAGTTTACAATCTATCCACGTCTGCCAAATTTTGAGCTAATTTCTTCTTGTATTTTCGTACTAAGTCAGAGAACACTGTCTTGCTGGAGCTCCCTGACAGTGACGTAGTTAACATATTCTTATGTTCAGGTTTGTAAGAAAAGGCTAGATAAATACTGTTGATGGTGAAATGCCAGGTGCACTCATTTTTTTACCTAAGTGCACCACTCACTGGGAGTCACAATTCTCCTTTTACACTCCCACGCACACCCTCCAAGGATTATTATAATGCACCCCACTTCCTTGTTTTATTTTTAAATAAATAGAAGACACCTACCAGTTCTCTGCATTTTTGCAATGTAGCTTTTCTGGTGCAGTAGCATATATGTAGCACCCCTCAACATCCTTAGAAAGGAATTTAACATGGAGAAAGCACATGCAAAATGTTTTGCTAATATAAAACTGGCATTGAGTACAGCTCTTAATCACCACCCCGAACAAAACATAGCAGAAGAAAGCTTTAAAAAGAAGGAAATGTATCTTCATTTGCATGGACATGGTCGTGTTTATAAATACATAAATCTACTGAAGAAACAGGCTGAAAATGTGTGATATGAACCAGCACCATCCAGTATTTTAAAAATGTTGTGTACAATTCAGGTCATATTATCCACCATGCCCAGAGCACAACACACAATCCCCCCATCGGTGTGTGCTTTCTTGTTCTCTCCTGAGGATCACACTGCGCAGTATGCCTACCATGTTAATAGATGAGAAGTGGCCGCCAGCAGTAGCTCTTCAACACCTCCCATCCCTTAGTCGATGTTGAATAGTTCTCCTGCCTCCTGCAGTTCTGCCACGCTCTCCTCATGACTATTTCTGTTTTTAGACACTTAAGAACCGGCATTTCCCTCCAAAACCAAATGTGGCAGGGAGTTTATGAACATGGATAAAAGTGAGAGAGAACGAGCAAGAAAGCACAGTTCTCTTTTGACACATAATCATGTTGCCAGTGAAAGATCACTGTGTGCTGATTTGTTTTTTTTTACTGGTAGTAGATGTTAAAGGATAGGTCTGGTGGTTTTTTTTTTTTTCTTATTGTCAACAAATCCCATGAAAATACCAAAAACTCACAGGCATTGATTCTGTATCAAAAGCTTGATGTGGCCTATTCCTCGGTGCCGCAGTCCCAAACACATTATTAGTCCAACTGTTACACTGGCTGACATGTTCCTTCATTATGATGCTCTCTGCTGTGCAGGTTGTAAAGCCCTTTGAGGCATATGTGTGATTTTGGGCACTATAAAATAAAGTTAACTTGACTTGATGGTGATGGCCATGGGCACTGTGTTTTAATTGAATTCCTCATACACAGCTCTGTTGATTAATTAGTTTGATTAAATATTCTCGAGCACACCAAATGTGCAGCTGAGTATACTTTTTATACATCATGTTTGACTAAAACCTTCATTGCCCAGCTGTTATGGGACATGTCTGTGCTTCCTTTAAATGTTAAACAATATGTTCCTTGGACCTGCAATAACCGATTTCTGTGCCACATTCGGGCAGCATCAACAAAACACTGATATACTATTACCGTATAAAGTCTTCAGAACTAAAAACAGACAGATATGGGTTATAATATCCTCCACTGATAATTTGATCTGGACAGATGTGATAATGTTTCCACTGTAATACTATAATATTGATTATAGCAGTTTCAAAGATTTACATCTGATGTAGGAAGGAGGCTTGGGACTGAGTGCAACAGTCCGAAAGTATTGAGAGAGTCGGCGACTAAACCTGCTGTCAATAGACAAACAGTCCTTACGGAGCGTAAATTGCAGGATTTAACTCTACATATTTGATCGATTTGTGTGATTGCAATCACTTGTGTGACATGTATGCCTGTTTGTGTGCGTCTGTGTCCAGGTGTTGTACAGCGAGAAGGACTCAGAAGGCCCCCCCAGTGTTCAGGTGGCAGTAGGAGAGGGGAGTGTAACGCTGCTGCTCGGGGCTCTCCAAAAATACTCTGTGTACGTGCTGCAGGTGCTGGCGTACACACGGATGGGTGACGGCCCACAGAGCAACCCCATACTGCTCAGAACCAAAGAAGATGGTAGGATCTCTCTCTCTCTCTCTCTCTCTCTCTCTCTCTCCGTCTCGGCCTGATCACTGACCTTTCTATCCAGCACTTTGCTCAACACCTTTGCCTTTTTTTTCCTCACCTCTGTAGCTGTTTTTGTTTTTTTTTACCCTTCCCATCTCTGTCGTCAGCACAGACAGCAGTCTTTCCCCCACTTCACTGATCATCCACTGGGTTCAGCTCACCCCTCAGACCCCTGCCACAGCACAGACATGGAGAACACATTGTGTGTGTTTGTGTGTGTGTATGTGTGTGCGCCATGTGTGCAGATCTCCTCAGTAACGACCATGGCAGCAACCTGGTCTGGTCTCCTTGAATATTGAAACACACACACACACACACACACACACACAGGAAGACCCACATGCACACTCATCACACCTCATCCTCTATCAAACAGTGTCACGTTTGAAAAGTTTTTCTCATTTCAGGATGAAACAAGAACGGGGAAGTCAATTCCCGGCAATGTATAATGAACCTCCATTCTGTCTGTCGGTCACACACATACTGTACACACACTCACACTCGCGCTGACATGTATTTGGTGGTGTGGAACATGTACTTTTATCAGGAGCGGTGTGAGGCTGAGAGAAAATTACATTTTCTATTTTGCATCTTTTAGTAGTGCCTCTTAAAATGTATCAGACACTATATGTGTGTGTGTGTGTGGGTGGGTGTGTGGAGAGCATATGCACACATTTGCGTACCTTGTTACCGCCATTCTAATTTATTAGAGTATAAGCTCTTGATGTTGAGATATTCTCTTTCTCATGACAATATTCAAGGAGTCCTTTTTGTGCTTTTTTTTCTCCTGCTCTTTGTATATTATTACTGTTTCATTCTGCTGCCAACTCCCTTCTCTATTTTTCTCTCCAGTCCCAGGCCCCCCTGTCAGGATGGTGTTTCCAGAAGTTCGGTTGTCATCCGTTAGGGTGGTTTGGCAGCCGCCCACGAACCCCAACGGCATCATATTAGGTACAATAACTTTCACACACACATATGAGAAGGCAGATATTTTAGAGCAACATTTAAATCAGAATCCATTTTTCCACACTTGTAGTGACAATACATTCATTTTCAATTGCTAAAGGACAAAGCTTGGCTTACAGAGGAAATGAGTGAGCAGTTTTAAAACATATGCACACACAGAAACACACACACTGAAACACACATCGCTGTGATCTTTCAAGGCAAGGAAGGAAGTAAAATCCGTAAAAAGGAAAAGCGCTGATTCTGTTTTTAAGCTTTCAAACAAGGGTCAGCTCTCTCTACTCTCCACTTCAGTGCCGACGTTTGTTGGTGTGTGTGTGGGTGGGTGTGTGTGTGTGTGTCTATGTGTGAGTGTCAGTGTCAGTGATCAACCTTGTAGCCGGGGGAAAAGGGCTATTATAGCTGCTGAAGCAAGACCCCTTTCCTAATGCACACATTGCCTCATATATAAACACTGAGATTCAAACATGTCACTTGTTTCTGAAACTGCAAATCACAGCGTGCAGAGTGAATCAGAGAGAATAGATTAGTGAAGAGGAAGAGGGGCGAGGAAGGGGCGGGAGGAATGTGAGAGCTGCTGAGCTGGAAACCGAGGGAACAGAAGGGGAGAGACAGCAGAGGGGAGATGTATGCAGGTGAGAGCAGGGACAGGTGTGTGTGTGTGTGTGTGTGTGTGTGTGTGTGTGTGTGTGTGTGTGTGTGTGTGTGTGTGTGTGTGTGTGTGTGTGTTGCACGGGGGTAGAGAGGAACAGTATTTGTCCTCTCAGTGGGGGAGGGAGTCGAGCAGGACACTGTGAGTGATGTGTGACTGTATCGTAAGGGGGAGGACATTTAGTGGGACACCACTCTGTGACAGAAGGATGAGTGGGAGGGCAAATCTCTCTCTCGATCACAGAGACACGGAAAAGTGCATTCCTGCTGTGTCCTTGCTGGGTACGAGGTGTGTGTGTGTGTGTGTGTGTGTGTGTGTGTGTGTGTGTGTGTGTGTGTGTGTGTGTGTGTGTGTGTGTGTGTGTGTGTGTGTGTGTGTGTGTGTGTGTGTGTGTGTGTGTGTGTGTGTGTGTGTGTGTGTGTGTGTGTGCGTGTGTGTGTGGCGCCTATGCAGATACAGATAGCTGTAGCGCAGCGCTTTCTTTAGTGCTCATGACTGCCTCATTTCTCCTTGGGTTTTCCACCCATAGGGGACTGACAGAGGGTGGACAGAGGAGAAACAAGACCACAGAAGGTGCACAATCTTATTTGGCACAAGGCAGTGAGGTATTGGTGTTTTCACGTGACCTCTAGGTGAATATATTGCAGCCACAAGCTGCATCCCAATTCCAATAGTACATACTACTTATAAGGAAGCTTTAAGTATTTGTGTTCATACACTCAAGTCACAAACTTAAGTACTGGAACAAGTCAGCATGCATACTAAAAAACACATTGCAATGCTCAAAGGAAATGGCAATAGCATTTCAAAGTTACAGTTTGATGCCCGTCGACCTGACGTAATGCAACACTACATATTGCCGCACAAAACTGTCTGCAAAAATATGATGCTGTTTTATAATTGTACAAACTGTATGGGAAAAAAAACCAACGTCCTGCTTTGGCTGATAGAACATGTGGTGCAGTGTGCACATTTAAACACAGAAACACAAACGCCATTCCAGCAATTTATTAGTGTGGCAATTTAATCAGGGATGGTTGGATGATTATTTTCCTCTACACGAGAGGGAAACCATTAGGAAAATATCACAAATTAGAACAGTAAGCACAGGAGTCGATTAATAGAGCAAATCAAGTCATCATTATTCTCACTTACTTCAATTAATGCATCCATAATCTCTGGGCTTAATAAACATCAAATCTAAATTAAATGCAATACAAAGAAAATCCATTAAACATCAAATCAATTGAGATCATAAAAGTGAAAAGTCCTCATTTAGACTTCCAGAGGTTGTCTCTTTGTTCAGAATTCCTTCATGGTTTGGAGCGTTACCTATTCTCTTTACCTACTCTGCAGTACTACTGACCTACTTTGTTGTACAGTAGTACTGCTCAAAATCTCTCAAGCAGGCTTAGAAGTAGCATTGTGAGTGTTTCATTAGCACAGACAGGGTCAGTGAGACATTTTGAAAGCCTTCAGCTATGAAATATCCTGTACATGTTACATCTTCTCAACGCGAGATGGGCTTTCACTAACATGACACTTTGTAATGGAGATGTAGCCTTGTGTGTCTGTCAGCAGCGACCAACTAATGATATTCGGTACACAACATAATGCTGCGCTCTGACCCAACTGGCAAGAGGATTTGTTATCAAGCTGTTATCCAATAATCTTCCACACACTGCGTTCGCATTAATATACAATCAGACTATCTGATGAGATTATCACCCACACAACCGGATTAAACCCCTCTGAGCAGATTACCTTCCTGACAGTCTTACTGTGAACCTCCGCACACTCGTGTGTGTTTGCGGATGTGTGTATTTTGTGTACTATAAAATCTTCATATTGAGAGCCTTTGTGAGAGGCCAGTGGCCTGTGGAAAGCTTGGTCGGGGATCAGTGGTTTGAGTGTATGTGTGTATGTGTTGAAGGGTGTTAGTGTTATTACATGGCCTACTGCACATGAGACAGAGAAACAGACACAAGCCGTGTACACCGTGGTTCACAGGCAGCGGGACAGAGGATGTTTTTACTGTGTGTGTGTGTGTGTGTGTGTGTGTGTGTGTGTTAGGGGAATGTCAGTATGTGAGCTGTGACATGTGTGAATTATGACTTTGTGTATGTTTTTGATAACATCAGAGTGGGCTCAAGGGCTCCACACCGGTACAAACAGCAAAGCAGCTGCATGAATCCAATCTCTTCAGAGCTGGACGTTTTCAGGAACTGCAGAAAAGTGTTTGTTTGTCTGTGTTTCTGTGGAAATGCAGCTGTGTGACGCGTGGCACTGTGTGGTTATGTCTTCAGGCTTTTCCCTATCTCACATTGTGCTGTCTTTGATTCCTGTGGGCTCTGTGATTTAAAGTAGGCCACAAAAAGAAAATAACGCACAGAAACACATTCGCACACACACACACACACACACACAGGACTTTCACACAGATTTCAACCGTCTGTCTCTCCGTCTGTCCCTCACCAGGCTACCAGATCTCTTACTGCTTGGACAGCAGGGACCCTCAGCGATGGACCACAGTGGAGGTCGGCTCCAACGCCCGACAGTTCACCGTCACAGGACTTTCCTCTGAGCAGGCCTACGTTTTCCGACTCACCGCTCGCACCGCCGTGGGCTGGGGCGCAGAGCAGGAAGCCCTGGTTGTTACCACTGAACGCAGAGGTAAAGGACGCACACATGCACTTGAGCTTTACGTGGTATCTGGTTTGCATCAGGTCTGTCTCTGGAGTCTTGCAGATGTTAACCACTCCTATTAAAACGTAGGAACCTGAACTGGCACGCTGCCACGAACGCATGGGGTGCAGAAGAATAGCATGCGATAAAGGTATCGACACTGCTTTCAGACATGTAGTTCATTTCATTTAAAGACCTTGAAACCTTATTTTAGACCTATCAGCTTACTATGAAGGATGTTTATTTCTGCCAAAGGTTGAACAATGTTGCTTATTTCACATGAGAGATTTTGTATTTGTGTTTTTAACTATAGCTCCTCTTACTGGTTTAAAGTAGGTGGGCTCAGTTGGAATTCACCAGTGTGGCAACATTAAGAGAGTCTGATGGGAGTGTGCAGTTCTTTACTTATCTTGCCAGCACTGTCAATCATATCTGATCAAACCACATTCACACAGTCCTGATGAAGCCGATTAAAAGAGTTTATCTTTTGATACATAATATCTGTGGATGTTTTCTTAACTTTTAACTTGTATTGTCGCTTATTACGTGATGAATATTTAATGTTGTAGTAGTGAAATGCTAAAAGCCTTAATAGGCCTATAATAGGCCAACAACACTTTGGCATGCCACAGTTGCAACTGGTATAAATGACTAAAGGTTTATATGGAACAGTCATTATGTTGTTTTATAGTTTTACTGCTACGCTGAGTCAAATTGTCAGCTGTGAAAAGACCTACAAGGATACACATTAAATGGTTGATGGGTCGCTGATGGAGTAGTTTGTGGAAATAAAAACACACAAAGTTGCTCTCAAGTGTGTGTTCGCACCGAGGAACGGAAGAATAAAACTAAATTACTTTTTGAATTATCGGTTTCTCGCTCTTCTCTCCCTCTTTATATTGAAAGAGGTAACAGTAACAGTATGATTCAATTCTGCAACCGGTTTGAGTCGGACACTAATGGAACCAGTATAACAAGTGTGCTCATTTTGCTTCTAGAAACTTACTTACTTCTACGCTGCTGAATAATTCAACAAGAATAATGGGGTGTAAGGTTGGTAGCTTTGACTAATGTCGGGTAAGATTTGCCTTTTTCATGCACCCCCACTATATATGAGTATTATGCATCTCATGTGGCATTTGCACCAAAGCAATGTAATAATCTGTAATGAAATCCACATTAAATTAGAATGATGCATAAGGAAATCAAACGTGTTCAATAAACCAGATTAGACATGAAAGTCTGTAAATGAGCCAATTTAAAGCAGGAGTAACTTGATTATCGTTATTAATTTTGACTGTGCCATTTGGAAGGTCCATTGCAGGAGGGGACTACAACTGTTTGAAGGGTGTTTTCTCCCTTTTACACACATTTTCAAAGTGCTCAAAGATGATATTTTGTCATTTCCTACAGCAATGCCAGTGCAGTAAGAGTCTGGAAGGGTCAGCTGAAGTTTAAGCATTTTAAAATGTTATGATCTCTGCAGCCCTACTTATGGGGGTGTAATGAGTTGTGGCAGATGTGAAGTCCTCGCAGAGATAAAGTTCGAGAAAGAAAAGCAGGCGAGGAGCTTCAGACGTGGAGCTGGGACAGATTATCAGTGCTTCAGCTACAAGTAGTTTGTGGTTGGACATGCGGAATCCTTTGTTACCGGGCACTTAATATTAGCACAAGATGAAAAATTGATGACCTTTTCTGTGTGTGGGACATTTTAAAAGGAACAAGAAGATATGACATTTAGAAACTTCAGTAGAGGAAGAGCTGCTTGGCAGTGAATGTAGATATTGAAATGAGCAGGTATTAGCCCTCCTGCACGGCGCTTAATGAGAGTCAGTTCCAAAAAAACTGCCTGGTGGTCTGTACCTGACGCGGCAGATGGTCTGTTACACAGAACCATCTGAGGAGCCATAATTGGAAAGTGTTTGGATAGAAGCAGGCACTGTCAGAAAATATTTGGCATGTGATTGGATGAACCATTCGTCAGTCACTATCTATAACGAGCTGACTTCAATCGTTCTGTGCTCTTCTTTCAATGAATAAATCCAACTGCTATTGCAGTATTTACACTGACCTCTTCAGACAGAGTTGGAGGAAAAAGTTTTGAGCTCCCATTAGAAAATTCGGATGAATTTACCCAAATCCTCTGGCGATCTTCCCCACCCATGGGCCCCCATACAGTGCTGCACGAATGAGTCCTAAAACACGGAGATGAGTCAGCATTTTTTGCACTTCCGGTGCCCACGTCCTGAATCCAATGGGTTTCTTGAATGTTTTCTTGTTTAGACACCTGAAATAAGGTCTAGTCCGCCTTCATGCCTCGTTGTGTTTACACTTGAGCATGCTTTTTACTTCTGCGGATTGCACTCATTGTCATCTCTGCAGCACTCTATAGAACAAACGCAGTAGCGTTTCCTTTAACCCCGACTCAAGCCCTCGGTCCAGCCTCGTTGTCGGACCTAATCATTTAAATAAGGTATATTAAAGGGTTCTTACTGGTGAGTTGATTTATCAAAAATATGTCTTTTTCCCAATGTAAGTCTATGGGAAAAGTATTTTTTGTGCCTGATGGCATCACATGACGTATCCGGAAGTTATCGTTCCAGCGTTTGGCCACTATGTAAAATTAGTTTCAAAGCCCGCCGCTATTCCTGGGGGCTTGCTTTACACCTGACAAGATGGATTTGATATGATCTTGTGATCCCGCAATTTCTGTGTGATCTCTTGATGTCAAAAGAATCCAGCTGCTGTGGAAGCTAAGGGGGTCTGTAGTCACATACAAAAAAGGGAGCGTCGAACCACAATTGCTAAATTATCATGAAAAGGGATTATTAGACCAAAGAAAATTGTGTCTTTCAGTCGGTTGAGTGAGAAAACAAAGATGATCAGCCTTTCACACTCCACTGTCTTGCACCACATAGCACCATGCTCTGATGTGGGCGGGTGAAAATTGTTCAGTTTAGAAGGTGAGAAAGAGAACGAGACCGGCATTGTGTTGAAATGGCAGCAGTTGTCTTTTTTTGCCAAAGGAGAGAGCACAGGCCAAAAAACAAGATGTGGAAGCCATGAATCTTAGATTCCAAACCAAGGTAATTACTATTGATCAATACTTCTATCAGCACTCTGCAATTATGGTAATTCATTATTTTAAGGCGGCAAAAAGTTGCTAATTTCTTTTTAACATTTCATCTAATTTGAGCAGTCGCTGGCCTCCTCGTAGGGTATAAACCGTGAACATAAGAGGAATGTTAACACACTCAATCACTGAATATGACAGCCCATGCCTTCGGCAAGATTTAAACAGTAACAGTAACTCTCCTGAGACAGTTTTGTCTCTTCAAACCTGAAACAGAACAGAAGTATGTCCTCCAACACACTGTCAGGTGAGCAGCGCGGTTCTTTCTCCTTCAGTTTAATAAAAAGGTTTA
The DNA here is from genome assembly GCA_032191485.1 of Leptoclinus maculatus. Taxonomy (NCBI): domain Eukaryota; kingdom Metazoa; phylum Chordata; class Actinopteri; order Perciformes; family Stichaeidae; genus Leptoclinus; species Leptoclinus maculatus. The sequence continues at coordinate 22,079,357 of JAVDOI010000009.1, forward strand.
TTGTCCTCAGATTCAGACGTTGTCACACTTTTATCTCATCTTGTTCAGACTTCTTCTGAAATCAACTGTGTCCATTCAAAATGTTATAAATGTGGTATTTTTACTTTGTTATTGTCTAATGTGGTCATTTACATAAAATCACACAAATCAAATGATAAGGAAATACATGAATGTATTTTTATTTGAATATTTGCTGTTAAATAAAATATTTTTGGCAATAGTAGTTTTAATAAAAGCTGATTTGAGTTAGTGTTAGGAAGTTAAACGGGTCGTAATTCTCTTTCTAATATATATTTTATATTGCTGTAACTTCATTTAAGTTTCTCTCCAAAAACTGCATTTTACAAAACTACATTTGAACATTGCGTGATAATTTACCTTACTTTTACTGAATAGAGCTTGAACACATCATCTTTCATATGTCAATGTGACCTCACACTACATACTGAGTCTGTGCGAGGGAGAGAGCAGCATGATGGGAATGAATCACTAAATATTAAGTGTCTGATTAAGATCCAAAATGTGTTTACGGTTGTTCCTCTTCGGGTTGTTTTGGACTGTGTTGGCAGTTGTAATTCTAGTACGTCCTGCAGTAACAGATGCTGGGCAGATATTGTACAGATTATAACTACACTGATGAGAGCTGTGAGAATGAACCACAGCAGTAAGGTTGTAGGCCAGTACCTTCTGATTTTAAATGTATCTTAAAACAATACAAACTGTATTTGTACAGCACCTGTCATACAGGTTAGGGCAGTGCAAAGTACTTCGCAGATGAACACAAAATATCACCGAAAAAAGTGTGGTCAGTGAAAACAACAAAGGAAAAAAACAATTCAGCAATTTTATCAATTTGAGACTAATGCATGCAACAATTCAATTATAAAAATGCATTAAAATGGAACTAAAAGCTATAATAACAGTAATGGTAGTAAAAGAGCATGAAATAAAAACCGTATCAATCAAATAACACTAACATGCTGTCAGAGTTCCTTCGAGCAGGCTAATAGAATCAGCTGAAGAAGAGACAGGGAGGGCAGATTTCACTGCAGAGTTGTGTTAAAGTTTGACTGAGAACTATTTCACAAAAGATGAAATATCACTTTAAAAATGAAGTTACAGTGGCTCTGGTGGCATGAATAACTTTGGTTTGAACGTGTCTCTCAGCCTGTGAAATATGTCAGACCTGATCTCTCTCTCTCTCTCTCTCTCTCTCCAATTTCCTCTGTCAGCCGGCACCGAGTATGTCTCGTAGGCTAAAGGCAAAAGGCCCTGTATTAAAATGTGACAGTGAAGTGATTCTTTTTTTGAAAACCTGAAATCATGATGTCAGACGTTCTATTCAGACTTATCAGCCGGTGTAGTGCATTTTAATTGGATCAGATATCATATCATAACATCTGCGGCATCATTATTAAGGGTGTCTTAATAATAGAAATCAGTGGATCCCACTGTTCCACTTCAGTAACGTAATGGCCCGTTCTCACTGTGAGATAGACAGAACAGCCTAATAGAGATTTCTTTCTGATGATGCTGAAGAGACCAACTTAATCCCCAGAAAAAGAAAATTGTTTTTTTGAGTGTGCGTGAGTATGTGTGTGAATGAAAACAAGTCCCTATAGAGAGATCTATCCATGCTGATGTTTGTCTCCACGAGGGTGATAACTGATACGGTAATGGACAACGTATATGAGCATTTTTTAGCAGAATTCATCCCCTTACAACCATATGTTTCCGCTCCTCTAGTACCAAAAGCATCTCTTCTATCTACTTCACTTCACTTCTATCACACTCCTCTCCTCTCCCTTGCGTCGCAGTAAACAGTCGCGTAAGTGCTGAAAGGGCAGCACTCGTTCTGACAATTATGAGTTTATTATCAGAACATGATCTTAACTGTGGAGCGGAACAAGAGGAGAGCAGACAGGGAGACACAGATGGTATCAGGAAAACAAAAGAGGGAGAGAATAGTCAATCTTGAAGAATAAGGGCGCGAGGGAAGAAAGGAGTCAAAACAGATTTAACTCAAATTACTTGTGATAAGGAAGAAAAGCCTGTGTGTGTGTGTGTGTGTGTGTGTGTGTGTGTGTGTGTGTGTGTGTGTGTGTGTGTGTGTGTGTGTGTGTGTGTGTGTGTGTGTGTGTGTGTGTGTGTGCGCGCGCGCGCTTGTGCATGTTTGAGTGTATAAGTGCAGATTAATTAAACCTCAGAGAGAATCGATAATGCTTTAATTTCCAGACTGAATCGATAATCTGATGCCCCTGAAATGAAACAGTTATGCCCCCCAACCATGTGTTTTTGTTTGTGTGCATGCGTGTGTGTGTGTGTGTGTGTACGCACTTCTCCTAATCACACAGCTTCTGCCAACATAGATACTGACTCCCAGGGTCATATTTTATCTTCTAATTGAATAGCGAAGACACAGACAAATACGATACACACACACACACACACACACACGCAGGCATCTGTTGAGAAATAGTTTCTTTGATGCTGCTGTGGTTAGATGTCTTGTTTCATTTAAACATGTGAATTTGACGCATTTATGATGTAAATGGAGGCTGCCCTTTTCCTGTGTAACAAGGTATTTGCAGATAAAGGTGTTCAACGTGTAATGGAGAGCATGATTACTGCCTCTCAACATGGCGACGGCTGAGCTGGCGGCTCGCAGCTATAGGCGCTAACAGTGCTTACCTGTAACCGCCGTACTAACCAGTGGGGCACGCACAGCTATGTAAAAAAAAAAAAACACAGAGAAGCATTGACATGTATGCATATGTATGACAAAGTATCCCTGTAAAACTGAGACAGCAGAGTGGATGAAAGACAAGATAATTACAGGTAGCAATGCATCCTCTATTCAGAAGTCAAACTATAATTGAAACCAACTCACAGTACCGTCTAGAAGTCTAAATGTGTTTCCACCTCTTACAATCTCAAAGAGAAGCTGTGCCTTCTCTAGCCTGTCCTCCCACTGCGGTGTCTGTCCCCCAACACACACACACACACACATGATATCAGTACTACAGTTAGAATAAGAACATTAAAGCTGTGTTGGAAGCTTGTGCTTGTTCAAGGTCAAAACATCCGCTACACACTTATCTCCATTGAGATAAGTGTGTAGCGGATGTTTTGACCTTTTTTCATTTTCTGTTATTTGCATCCAGCAGCTTCTTGACTTGTGGTAATGTGAGGTGCTCTGTCCTTTAGTTTGTGACCCAGCTGTTCATTTAAAGCTCTTTACGAAGTCTCCCGGTCCCTGATAAACAAAAATGCACACATGTAAATGTGCGTATTGGTATGTGGTGACACAGTCACAAAATGTTAACCACTAAATTAGTCAGGATTGTATTTATGAACGAATGTTTACGATGAAATTGATCTAGAAATTTGAATGTGTTGCTCTCTCTTTTTCCCCTCTCGTGCTTCCACTTCATTTCCACTGTGCTGATCCTTTTCTACCTTGCATCTTTCCCCTCTCATTTCTCTTCTTTTGTTTCTTTGCCACGTCCACAGAGCGTCCCCAGCCCCCCAGGAAGTTGTCTGCTCCTCAGGACGGAGTTGAATCTCGCCATCTCCGCCTCCACTGGGTGACGGGTGGCTCAGGTTCCTCGCCGCTGAGGTACTTCACGCTGCAGGCCAAAGAGCTGCCCAACGGGGACTGGAACACACACACCGCTGACATCCCGCATAACGTGACCACCTGGACCGTTGACAGGTACTCATGTGCACATATGTGCAGTCACATCCTGCACACACACACACACACACATATCTGCGTGTGTGGCGGCAGCGTAGTATTTGTCTAATCATTGCTTAGCAACTAACAACTTGTGGTAAGCCTGTCAAGCTTTGTATGCTTTGTATACTCCATATATGAAGAGTTTGGAGGGTTGTGTCTTATTTTGCTTAGTTAGCAAAAATCTGGATTCCCACACGTCCTGGAAAACCTGCAAAACGGTTGAACAATGTTCCAGTCATGGAAAACATGGAAAATGAGGGGAAAAGTCAAATGTCCCAGAAACTGTTGTGTTGTCCTATATACACGTTATGTTCAAGATCATATTAATGTTAAAATTACATTTTATGAACAAGAGTATTTTGAATAGGCTGTAGAAATGTCATGTCACATGGAAGCACAATCAGGTTACAACTTAAGTGGCCCAAACTCTGATTACTTTAAGTTACATTATCCTCAAAATGTAAACATCAGTCGCTGCTGGTTGGTAGTTTTAACGATTATATGTATCTGTGATCAATGTATCATAATGTCTAAGCACGTAAGAGATGATAAGTTATAGCCATAGACTGGTTGTCTTTTAAATCAGCCTTCCACGGAGAGAAACATACCCGTCTGTCATACCAGCTCCATCCTGGAAACGTCCTGGAATATGATCTCTAGTAAAGAGTGGGAATCCTGAAAAGGAACGGATTAAACAGTGCTTACACTACAGTAACCTGCAAATGTTAGCAATAATAACCCAGCGCTACTTCAATGAAGCCTCTCATACTTTGTGGGTTACAGGTTACACATTAGAAAGCACATCCATTGATTGAGTAGCACAAGAATACAAATCTCACATTACTGTTTTTTGCTTAAAGAGCCCAACTGTGCAAATGTTGTTTAGCATGACGTGCTGGACTTGAATTAGTTAAAGCAGTTGTTAAAAAATGATGTCATGTTTATGCATCCTTGGGGAGAAGAAGAGTGGACAGAGAGAGGGATGCTGTGAATACTCAAAGCAAACAACAGATAATTACAGATTGAGAAGTTTCATTTATTTAGCACATGAAGTACCAAAAAGGTTTGTTGAGCAAAAAACAACAACACAGACCACAAAAGAACACCAGGGAGAGTAATCATAATCACTGCAGAGACGTGGAGGATCTCTGTCACCTAATCACACAGGCACAGCAGAAGGTGCTCTTAGTCTTTCCCTCTTAAAACCCTTTTTTTCCCCACTCTGTCTTAATGCTTTCAAGTTTGTGTGTGCTGTTTGTCCATAGTTTCTCTCCACAACCGTTTCATCCCTCCATCCATCCATCAATAGCTAATGTTTTCAGAAAACCACAAGCCATGTTTTTTTTCTCCCTTCGTTCACATGCAATCATCCCCCTTGGAAGACAGCTCCATGTCTTCCTTTTCCACCCTTATCTCTTTATCCCTCCACCCTCTTCTCCCCGGTGAGCCTGTCATTATGGCAGCAGGTGATGGTGGTCCGACTCGATGGCTGCTCCCAACTTCCCTGAGAGCCTTAGTAGCAGAATTATGATGAGGCTTTACTTGTGTACCGTGTGTGTGCTCCCCTCCCCGCATGTTTGTGTGCGCTCCTTTCACGGAGCTATTTGAGATGCTGAAGAGCGTTCTCTCAGTGTGCCTGCATCAGCCTGCCTCAACCGGCCTCCGGGAGAATCTATGTGCTATGATGATGATGATGATGATGATGATGGTGGTGGTGGAGGTGCTGCTGCTGCTTGCTGCTGTTGTTTTGATGCCATTTTCGAGCTCATTCTACCACTGAATGCTCTAATTGCAGCGCCGGGTGGAGGATTTAGTTTACATCTCCACACGCACACACTCGCACTGACTTGGTATCCATCCTTAATTGTTGTTTTCCACCGAGACATCTTTGGAACCAAAACATCGAAGTCCCCCCGGCTGCTGCAAACATAGACACACAGTAGAGTACACACACACACACACACACAAACACTTTCAAACCCTGTCCTCAACGTAGTCCCAGTGCTGTTGGTGCCCCACCCTCATTGGGCTTGTTACCTTTGATGTCTTATTCCGACGATACCCACAACCCCTTAGGGCCTTTTCTTGTCGCTTATTGGGCCTGGTTGCTCATTATTATACAAGAGGACATTTGATCAGTACCCCTGTCGCCTGCTGCATGTCTAACTGGTCCTCTGTAGTGTCCGAGGCACTGTGTGAATAAAGTGGACCTTGCAGGTCGATGTGTGAGCAGATACTTCTAGTTACAAATGATTCAATTGCTCCCGTTAACCCTTGTTGATAATTAGGTTAGACTAATAGAAATGACTGTTTTGCCACCGACTGTCCTTTTTAAATTTTAATCAATTTCCCACGGTGTGCAGGAGAGGGTACATTTAACCGATTAGCATGCTATGAGGCACCGTAGACTTGTTCAGCTTGTCCCTAACAATCGGTGCCTGTTCCTTCAGCTGATTGTAAGTGGCTCTAGAGTACAGTGGTTTCAAAATGACTGATGTCAATTGTTATTCTGTGCTTATTAAAGCATTCACCTTGCACAGAGGAGAAATGCAGATAAGATGTTATGTTAATATGGCAGCAGAAATACTTTGGCAGGGGAGACAATTAGGAAAGGTGTAAAATGATTATTATTCAGGACCATGTCTGCTCTTCAAAGGCCACTGAAAGAGCAAGAATATAGAAGAGAAGGAGGTTGATGGAGAAGATGGTGTTGGAGAAAAGTATTCCCCAAGTTTTAGAGATACTCAGTGGAGGTTTTGAGGTTTTAAGGTCTTACAGATGCTCAATGCTCTTTGGTGAAAAAACCTTGAGTGAAACCAAAAATCAGTTTGTTTACAATAGAAGAAAACGTTACTTTAAGGCTTCAGCATTGCTGTAATTGTATTGTGATAAATGACCTGCTATATGAGCTAATCTCACTGTTTAATCAGTATACAGCTATCTCAATGTCACTCTCACTGCACTGTACTACTTTACCAAGCAAAGCAAACTTTATTTGTCTATTCTGTCCCGAAAAATGATTTGATATAAAATGGAAATATCATTTTTAAATAAATGAATGCAACTTTTCAACTGGTCAAAGGAAAAGAAAGAGAGGAGTAAGGCTGAAATCAATACCGTGAATGAATACAATGAATATAACTGTACATGTGTGTGTGTGTTTGTGTCTACAGGCTGAAGCCCTTTACATCATACAAGTTCCGGATGCTGGCCACCAACGATGTAGGAGACAGTGTCCTCAGCAAAGAGACGGAGGCTGTCACTACTCTACAGGATGGTGAGAGGCTGGGAACACTGGGAATGAAAGAAGGAGGAACACATGGAAATATGTAGATTTAAAAACATGATGGAGTGTAATAGTATGAAGATTCTGTCTTTTTCCCTTTCTCACTCTCTTTCTCTGTGTTTTCTTTCTAGTGCCTGACGAGCCCCCACTGATCCTCGCAGTGAAACCAACAACCACTACCTCGGTCCTGGTGCAGTGGAAGGTATGTGAAGACAGACACACACACACACACAGTGAATTCGCACAGACCTGCACAACACAACTTTGATTGCAGGTTAATCACCTATTTGGAGAATGAGACCTATGCAGACTCACTGTATGCAGTGTGTGTGTGTGTGTGTGTGTGTGTGTGTGTGTGTGTGTGTGTGTGTGTGTGTGTGTGTGTGTGTGTGTGTGTGTGTGTGTGTGTGTGTGTGTGTGTGTGTGTGTGTGTGTGTGTGTGTGTGTGTGTGTGTGTGTGTGTGTAGGTGTGTGTGTAGGTGTAGGTGTAGGTGTTGTGTGGATGCAATTATCATCATCTATTGAGCCAGGAACGGTCAGAGGGCAGCACAGACAGATTGGAGGGATGTCTAGAGGGAGGGACGGACAGGCGTAGGGACAGACCGTCCTGGCTGGGGGAGAGAAATGTTCAAACTCTTAATGAGGACATACCAGCAGGAGAGACGTTTGAGGGCGAGAGAAGCACACATCTGCATTGTCCAACAACAGAGGAAAATAGAGACAAAAGGGGGGTTGGTTTTAGAGCATCCGTGACCGTTGAAAAGACCGTAAACACAGCCTGGATACTTCACCGATGTCACTCTCCCTCTTCTGTTTGGAAGTGTCTTCTCTCACCCCTTCTAGCCTCATGTCAAAGCATAAGGAGGCAATGAAAAACAAAAGTCGCCAGCAATTTCATCATCCTTTACAAGAGTGCCAGACCCACTGAAGCATCACTTTGTCTGTACGGGTTACAGCCAGTCCAATCCAGCAGCCCCTTAAAGTGAACTCTGATAAAATGCTGCTCTGCCAGCGTCCTGTCAGTCACCTCGCTTCACCAAGAAAATGAAAATGAGCACAGTGCAGAAGGCCTAAGTACTAATACTTCACTCTGTGTGTACTTGTTTGCAATGTTTTTCAGCGTCCTAATGACGACAGTATTAACGGGGTGTTGACCGGATACCGGCTGTATTACCGAGAGCTCCCAGTAAACACCTCCACTTTAGCTGAAGCAGAAGTCCAGGCAACCAAGAACAACACCACAAGCGCCCTCATTACAAGTGAGTCGTACTGAAACTAATGCTAACTCTTCATTAATCCCCACTCCCACTGAGTTACTGTTGCTATGCCTGTCAGACTTGTCTCCTGCAGCACATGAGCAGGGGTGTAAGACAATTAAGATATTTACTTCATTAGTTTACCTACAGAATCCTGCAAGCACTTATATTTTAGTCGTTTACTGATATCGGCAAATGTTCCTTTGCTCAGATTACACAAAAAGTCATTTGTGATATTGGATGTTAGAGGGAGTGTGATAAATGCAGATCAGGTTCTGATTGCTTAAAAAGTCAACTTTCTTTACTTTCTTTACACTCTGACAGATTTTTTAAATTGCAATATATATCTCCTTTCTTACAGTATTGCAATACATAGCATTGTATGAAATTGTAACCACCAGTACCGTGATACGTCTCCAGATTCTTGCCAATACACAGCACTAGTTTTATTGAATGGCGTTATAATTGCACACCTTATTGTTGACCTTGATCCACGTATTAATGTGTCCATCTTTGTCTCACTCCTCCCAAGCCAAGAGCACATTCAAGACAGTGAGCAGTGCCTCGCTGACAGAGTTTGAGTTGACACGTAAGTCATTTAAGAAGTAAAGCGCCTGGGATCTTTATGTTTTACAAGTGATAACAATAAATAACATATTCGCTTCGCATGCATGTTGCACAAAACGTAAATGTAAGTATTTTCATGTCTTTGTAGAACTGCAGAAGTTCAAACGCTACCAGATTGTAATGACCAGCTACAACATCGTCGGAGAGAGCCCGCCCTCCTCCCCAGTTGAGGTGTCTGTTGGAGAAGCAGGTAGGTGGAAACAGAAGGAAGCCGTTAGACTCGTCACCATTACAATGTGTGATCTACACATTGTGTTTATGAACCGTTTATTGTTGAACGTCGAGCTTCTTCTCTCCTCTGTGTTCAACATTTCGTGCGTCGTTAGAAGGTTGCATGTTGGGTACAAAAGTAACATTTGGTTTGCGGGTGATTTTTTATATTGTTACTCTTCATCACTTACAATGGGATAGATCCTTCATCTTTTACTTACTTCCATCTTTTAAGCATTAAAAAGCACATTCTTGACCTTGGAAATAGCTGTTTAACAGAGCAATCCCATCTCAACGTCCACTTTCTGTGCTTCAAAACGTGTTGTATGGTATGAATCAGCAGATGGAGTTCACTGTACTGGAGATGGATCTGCTATCATACAAGCACAGTAGCTGCCATGAGTTCATCTATAGCACACAAGCAGTTTTTCATCTCTGGAGGCAGCTGGTCAGAGAACCTTGAGTTTGGATTGTTTTGTGAAATTGTTATTTTTTGTCTCCATTTGTCTGCTCTCTGTCTCTTGTCTAGTCCTTCGCTCTCTCCTTCTCTTCTCCTCTCTCGCTTTGTCCTGTCCACGCCTCCTGTCCTGCTCTTATAGCCCATCGAGTGGCATTGCCGTGTGTGTGTGTGTGTGTGTGTGTGTGTGAGGACGTGCGTGCGCATACATGTGGACACATCTGAAAGTCGTGTAGAGCTTCACACAGTCATCTATTTTGTAGTAATGGCCCAATTCCTCTTTAACTTTCACCACAGAGTCAAACCATAGATCCATTACACGGACAGGAGTGCAAATATATTCTCTCACACACACACACACACACACACAACCGTGCGAGTGAACAGATTTGCAGGTTATGCTAGTAACACCCGCCCGTTTTTGCAATTTCCCTCACAATCTCACACTCCCTCCATCAGACAAACATTGCATCGCTATTCAATCGGCGTGTGTAGTTTGTGCACAGTGTGTGCGTGTAGGCCATACGGATCACATGCAGATGAGCGAGAGTTGAGGATAAGCAGGGGGAGGCAGAAAGGGGCTGGAGGGAGGGATGATGAAATGGGGTGATATGGTCTTTTCTCTAGCCTCAGGTGCACGCTGAGTATTCATGCATATGTGAGGTACAGTGGAGTAACAAGGTGCTGCCTTAGGCCCATTCTAATTGGAAGGGTAAAACATATCTTCCCTTCTTCCCACTCTTACACCCAGCTGCACACACACACACACACACACACACACACACACACACACACACACTCGGTAGCTGTCTAACCAGGCACCTTTTCATCCTGCAGCTCCCTCGGTGGCCCCTCAGTCCATCAGAGTGTCAGCTGTGTCTCCCTCCATCCTGGAGGTGACCTGGGACACCCCCCCCCTCGAGACCCAGAATGGACTCATCCAGGGATACAAGGTGACAAAGTTTTCCTTGTGGCAGACACACACACACAAAGGAGTACTGCTATGAGTGTCCATGTGATAGAAAAGCTGTTTCGCTCTGCACTTTAAATGTCTCTCCTCTTGTCTTGGAGGGGTTTTGCTCGGCTGCACATTCAAGTGTCTGATAGAGAAAGAGGGAGTGCTAAGTTAGAGGAAGAATCTGAATATCCTTTAATGGTTTCAATATCACTCCTCGGCCTATCTCTCCCCCTCGACTCCCCTGTCACACCCCCTCGCTCCTACTACTTCAAACACAAGGTTATCTGTTCTGCTTTAGACACATTGATTCCTGCTGGAGAAGAGGGGGAAATGGAGAAAGAAAGAAAGAAAGACGGGAATGTAATATTTGCAGAGTGAAGAACTGAGATGAGCAAGTTATCCCTGCAGAATCCTGATTAGAGGGAATACGTTCAAACTACCAGAGACGGCTGGACGCGGCGAGGCAAAGGGGGTTAACGAGATTAAGACGAGAGAAATAGAGCAAACAAAGAATGTTTAATGAATTTATAGGTTCTGACTTGTGTTAACACTCTGACCAGCACAGACGCCAGGTAGGACTGAAGGTAAACTTCATTGCCAGTGTATTTTTCCGACAGTTGAGGTTCACTGAAATGCTCTAGAGGGCTCGTTAAACACACTGAGCATGATGGGTAACGGGTAATACCAGACTGTGCTAGTGGAACAAACGTAAAAAAGGTTGCACAACATCAAATGTGTGGACAGATTTGTACAAATGAGTCATTGCTACTTTGAGTGACACATTCTAAAACTGCAGGTTTTCATTGTATCAACTTTTAAGATTTTGTTATTCTTTTTACTTCATCAACATAATCCGTCATCTTATTCCTGTTAAAATAGGTCAGTCGTTTCTAATAGAAGTTCTACAGATCTGAAACCTGAACGATATCGCTCCTTTGCACAGCAAACATCCTGTTTTTCATCAAGACTTAATACCCAACTCGTTCACCAAAGAGATGGTTTGATAATCCATTTAAGGTTCTTGATCTCATCAAATCACATATTCACTCAGGACAGCTTCAAATAGGCTTTTTGCACTAATCCGAGTGGTCTCGCACTCTTTCCAAATACTAAAATAGATCCCCCTACACATTAGAGTGGATTACAAAATGTTCTGGACTCTCTCCTAAACCATTAGAATGAAGTATCACAAAGAATGTTGCCTCAAAGGAAGTACCCTTTTTATGCAGAAGGTAATGCATTTTGATTTTAAATTGAGTATCTGGATGAGTTATTCAGTATCTCATTACTGTAAGAGCTTGTGGAAAGACAGAGATGGTATAATGCTGCCATCAAGTGCTCCTCGTAAGCTGCTGCTTCCAAGTTTGGAAGGTGTAAATATAGCTCATGGAGCTTTGTAGTGCCTTCTGTTAAGAATAACAAAATGGAGCCCTTAACAGAAAGTAGCTCTTGTCTTTTGTTTTACTTTATAAAGCAAAGTACACAGAGATGGTTTTTGAACATATGAAACTATTGAATATAAGTAGCAGCTAAGATAATACAGTGAGCTCCCAATAAACCAAACGTCCAGTCCGTGTGTAATTACAAAAGCAACAATTTCATGATCTGATTGCAGTTTGAATGAGCTGAGGAGCCATGCACGGTATGATTAGGGACCTGGGTGGCTGATTGTCGTCGAATGCTTGTCATGGAAACGTTCAAATCGAGTACAAACTCCCCACAATTTGTTACAGCCCGGCTCAAAGGCTGCAACAATTTGCAGGTAAAAGCTCAAACATTAAAGCCCAAACTAAGTTAACCATCAATGCAGCTGAGATGGATCAAGTGAACCGTTCCTGGGAATCAGCATCACAAACGAGCTGTCATGAGCATCATTCAACTCCATCTAAAAATGAAGAAGACGAAAGTCCCGTGCCACGTCCTTGTTAACTTTTACAGAGGAGCAATAGAAACATTACAAACATGCATGGGATGACAGGAGGGCTCTACAGCAGGTGATTAACACTGCCCAGATCATTGAGACCCATCTACCAAGCATCATCAGTGAAATTGGTGACAAGAGGTGCCTGCAAAGAGCTCAAGGGATATTAAAAGAAAATACCCGCCACAGCCTGTTCACCCTTCTGCCGTCTGGCAAGCGATACAGAAGTATCAGCTGCCGTACTACGAGGCTTCAGAGCAGCTCCTTTCCTCTTTGAGAACCTGATCCTCCACACTCCACCTTTAAACATTGTTATGCTATTTTGTTTTTCTTATGTAGTAAAATGGGACTACAGCTGTCCCAACTGTAGTGTTGTACAATGACAACAAATTAACCTTGAATCATGGATGAGAATAAGTGCTATTCCAGCTGCTGTGGTTATTTTCTCACCTTAATGGCTCTTGTGCAGCCAAGATACTTTTTCTGGTTCATCTCTAATGCATGAGGCTCAACCACCTCTGTCACCTTGCTGTTAGTGTGCATCTGGCCGTGTGTTAAATCAAGCCTTTTTTTTTGCGGGACTCTCAGCTGTTCTGTACAACATTAAAATATGAACATTTTTCCTCAACATTCATCTGAGATTAAACAACATGCAGGGATTTGTAAAAGCACACATTTAAGGCAAGTACATGCCCTAAAGAATATTAAAGTGGATATTCACCAGTCCAGTGCCGTTATGAGCAGGAGGCAAGCTGCTTTAAAGCATCAAATGGGTTTTGTTACTGGATATGCATTTATATAGGCTGTTTACTGGCAGTAACATATCAAATATATTGCTTGGTGTTTTTTCTTGCTCATTATACACAACCTGTTTCATTAAAAGTATGTGACGATAGAGAATATATAAAAGTCAAAAGTGTTTGTTGGTGCCACATGAGCAAGGACAGTGACACGTGGACTCCATTTTTAATTGTGTGATCACGTGAATCGGTTCAAATGAGCAAATCTCATGTTTTATGATTGCAGAGTTGGTCGTGTGAGGTTTAAAACTAATGTGAACTATATACACTGAAGTTAGGTTTATTAAGACAGACTAAGATAACCTGTTTATTGTCCTTAGCTTAGATACTTTTGCATGAAACAGAGGAAATGTTTTATATGTACATCTTGACTAAACCAGTGGTATCTGTAAGACATTACAACAACTTGAACCTTCTCTTAAACTGTCAATGCCAAACAAATCTCTCCATAACCATCTTCTCCTCCTTGTAAAACCGCACATGAGCACTTGTTTATATGGATCGATCAGGAAACCTCAGGAGGAACGGACCGAAAGTAAATAATATATATAATTGGCAGAAATGAAGTGGGGGGAGAGGAGAAAACAGGAGGGGGAGGGGGGGGGGGTGAGTTGTTTGGAGACAAACACAGCCAGTGTTATTGACAGTGTCTTCGCTGTGTTGCAGATCCACTACTGGGAGAGGGACAGGCAGAACCAGAGTGAGAAGGTCAAGGTGATTTTTGTCCCGGACACCCGTGTGCACCTCACCAACCTGACCAGCTACACACCTTACCTGGTCACTCTGACTGCCTTCAACACGGCTGGAGACGGCCCGCCCAGTGACCCCCGCGGGGCCCGCACCCTGCAGTCTGGTAGGGAGCTAAAACCAAATTATCTTTATGCTTTATGACTTCCTTTATTTCATTTGTCATCCTCCATGCGTCCCGCAGCTCCCAGCCAGCCCAGCTACCTGTCCTTCTCAGAGGTGACAGGAGGGAGTGTCAACGTGTCCTGGGGAGCTCCACTCACTCCTAATGGACAGCTGGAGGGCTACAGGGTCATCTACCAGCCCACTGCTCCTGTACAAGGTCTGCACACGCATGCTTTGTACACACACACACACACAAATGCATGATGAGGAAGGACACTGGCATTTATTTTGTAATTGTCTGTGTGAGAGCAGGAGTGAGTAAAGTGGTGACGGTGGACGTGAGGGGCAGCTGGCAGAGATGGCTGAAGGTTCGAGACCTCGTCAAAGGAGCGACGTACGCGTTCAGTGCTCAGGCTCTCACCGTCAGCTATGGACCGCCTATACAAGCAAACATCAGTGCTCAGCCTGTACAAGGTAGGCATGGCCGTCACTCTGTGTGTGTGTGTATGACAAACATCTGTTAATACAGTCCCATACAGTTATGGGGACTCAAGTAGGACTAGGTCAACTAGGACTGCAACGAACGATTCATTTATTACAGACGTCTTGCCTTGTCCGACCAACAGCACAAAACCCAAAGATATTCAGATTACGACGATAGAAAACTTACACTTGAGTGGAAATGACTGCACTGTGATCCATGTACACTTGAGCATAACTCCAATACTTTAGTCAATGAAGTCTTTGTTGTGTTGTTCTGTTGGAACATGACCGTGTTGTCATTTTATTTATGTGCTGACAAAACTACGTTGTACTTACATGTATAAACTGTATTTTTTCATTTGATCATGTCAAGTCATTTTAGAAGTTCGTTTTGTTACATTTTCGTACACCAGTACTCACCAGTGAAGGTTAAAGGAAACACTTTCAGAAGATGAGGTGTGTGTGTGTGTGTGTGTGTGTGTGTGTGTGTCTGTGTGTAATGTGCATGTGTGTCCCTCTCTGACACCCCAGGCTCCCCTGGGTCCCCGATGGAAATGTCCATCACCAAGACGTCCTCTGCGCTCACTGTCCACTGGTCGGAGGGAGAAATGGGTGCAGCACCTATCACTGGATACGTCATTGAGGCGCGTCCATCAGGTAAGCCAACGCACCTCTTCATCATGTGCACCAATTATTTCCATTGATTAAGAGGGAGGTTAAGCACTACACTAAAGCTCACTTAGCGCAGCTTTCTCCAGATTCATCTCGACCTGCTGTGCAAATCATGTCCGCAGCAATTTTTTCTAATAACTATTACCAGAGGTATAAAATACCTATATAATAAAGAGGTCGTCTGTGGCAAACTGTTTGAACACTGCAGGAGAGAGAGACTCTGGTGTTATTCTACCACAGATAATAATGGTAACAGCCCTTTTATTAATAGTAATAACAGTGATCATCATCATCATTTTAAATGGGACTGACAATTTATAATGTTCTGTATTCACGATCTGACATTCTCTCTCTCTCTCTCTCTCCCTATCTCTCTTCCTCCGTCTCTTTCTTTCTTTCTCTCCCTCTCTCTCTTTCTCCCGCTCTCCCCACTCTCTCCCCCTTTCACCCTCCCTCTCTTTTTCTGTCTCCCTCTACCCCCGGCTCTCTTTTTCTCCCTCTCTCCCTCTTTCACCCTCCCTCTCGCTCCCTCTCGCTCTCTCCCCCCTCTGTCTCCCCCTCACTCTGCAGATGAAGGAGTGTGGGACTCCTTCATCAGACTCCTCCCTCCCAGCAGCAGGTCTGTTTTAGTCCCACTGGAGCGCCTGAGGTCTGGGATCAGCTACGAGTTCAGGGTCATCGCTGTTAATCGCCATGGCTACGGACAGCCGAGCACACCCTCTGCTGCTCTCGCTGGTAAACACACACACACACACACACACGCACACACACTCTCACACTGGTGGAGCTCAGGCTAATGAACATATCCAGGGTGATCCAACTTGTTTAATTGGGGTTGGACTGAATTTCTAGCCAGTTGGAAACAATGGAGGAAGCTACTGTGATTGTGTGTTTGTGTCTGCTGCCATCAAGTGGCAGAGCCGGGGAACTACAACTGTGCTTATTGTGCAAAGGGGAAAGTTTGTCTGTGGCACAATAATGAATGAAAAGTCTTCAATACACACATTCATACAGCGTCCTCTCTCTTACCTTATAAAGTGATCAGAGGAAAGAGACACTGATGACACGAGGAAGAGACAAACCATAACTTTCATTTGTAGTGAAGCAAAAGAAAAGTTGATACCTTCCTCATATGTGTCCCTCCCTCCTCTCCTCCTCTCCTCCTCTCCTCCTCCCTGTCTGCAGCGCTGTCGGAGCGCCCGTTCTACGAGGAGTGGTGGTTCCTGCTGGTCATGGCTCTGGTGGGACTCATCCTCATTCTGGTCCTGGTCTTCACGCTGCTGCTGCATGGACACAGCAGCAAGTACAAGACCTGTGGCACAGGTTTGTGGCTCACATGGACACGCTCTAATGTCATGCTTTATGCTTTATAAGGTGACAAAGTGGTGATATTCAAGGTGGTTCAATCCCCGGCTCTGCTAGTCGCATGTCGATGTGTCCTTGAGCAAGACACTCGCTTTGGATAAAAAGCATCTGCTAAATGACTGTAATGAATAATGTAGAGTAAACTTGGAGTCTTGCTCCTACAGTGCAGGACCATCGCCACCTGTAAGGGCCATAAGAGAGAGGAAACCAAGTTCCTTCAGGGCGTTAACGTTATCTAGCTCATTTAAAAAATACTACTTAAATAAGACTAGATTGGCCAATCCAAAGTGAGATGTCTCTTAACTAGAAAGAGACTGTTTCATGGCTGGAACATGTTAGAACAGACTTGTTAGAGTTTCATTATATTATCCATTTATCAGGAACTTAATGTATTACGGACACAGTTCTCATTTCAGGTGTTTTAACTGAAGCCCTGTTCGGATCAGATTCACTCCTCTATTGAGAGATCCCACTGGGAAAAGAAGCTCACCAGTTTTTCATACTTAAATTTGGACTGCTCTATTATATGTGAGCTCGCACCACCTCCACAGGGTCAGTCAGGGAGCGCAGCAGCCTGGAGCCGGAGGGACCAGAGTCCTACTCAAGGATGCTTATTGACGTGGATTGAGGGACAAGCTTGTTCCTCAATATGACAAAAAAAAACGTGTCCGTTTGTTTGATGTGTTTCCCGGTTACCCCTCCAAAGCTTCACTTCTTCCTGTTTTCCTGTTTTCATGCGAGTTTCTTCTCCTCTCGGGCTTCCTGT
The DNA here is from genome assembly GCA_032191485.1 of Leptoclinus maculatus. NCBI lineage: Eukaryota > Metazoa > Chordata > Actinopteri > Perciformes > Stichaeidae > Leptoclinus > Leptoclinus maculatus. The sequence continues at coordinate 22,096,749 of JAVDOI010000009.1, forward strand.
GATGTTCTCAGTTGTGAGCTTTCACAGTCACTTTGTGTGGGTGTGTGTGTGTGGGTGTGTGTGTTTGTGGATGAGTGTGTGGATGCGCGGTTTACATCAGGACAGCTGCTAATGTGAGTTGCCACGGAAACCTTGGCACAACCTCTGGGGCAGTGGAGCGATGAGAGAGCGAGGGAGGTGATGTCGGAGGAGAGAGAGTGCACACACACAAACAAGAATCGATGGGTGTCAATTCACACAGCACCAAAGAATAACAGACGTTATCTCAGGGCACTCTTCATGTAGAGAACGTCTAGACTTTTTATGATGTGTCAGTGTCGGTGGGCAACAGCAAATTCAATTTTTGTTCCGATGACCATAAATCATCCAGAGCACATTGTTGTGTTTCAAACACCATCATATTTCTCCCAATTCAAAACGTGACATAGTTTTCTTTATTGTTCCATTCGTTATGGTTATTGGTGAATAAATTAAGAAGCTACTCTGTGTGGTTACTGCCTGAGTGACAAATTATGCATGCCAGTTTAATTTGCTTCTTATTCTCAGACCTGAACACCGCGGAAACAACTTCGCTGAGAAACTCTCAGCCGCTGCCGCATTACGAGTGACTGAACTTCCGTATTCACCTGAAACCTTTTCCGATCCTTTCACTCTCCTCCAGGGAAACACGCGTCCACGGCGGAGGAGTCGGTAACGCTGGACAACGGAGGTTTCACTGCTTTGGAGCTCAACAGTCGAACGCTCAACACCAAGAACGCCTTCCTGAAAAAGAACGGCACCAGGTGTGCACTCACTCACTCACTCACTCACCCACCCACTCACTCACTCACTCACTCACTCACTCACTCACTCACTCACTCACTCACTCACTCACTCACTCACTCACTCACTCACTCACTCACTCACTCACTCACTCACTCACTCACTCACTCACACACATTTTGAACAGGATTTGTTCAAATGATTTCATTATTTGACTCAATCATTGTTAATGTGTGTGTGCGTCCAGGTCTCCTCCCAGGCCGAGTCCAGGTGGCCTTCACTACTCCGACGAGGACATCTGTAACAACTATAACGGAGCCGTGCTCACTGAGAGCACCACACTCACAGAGAAACCCACTGAGGTGTCTGAGTCAGAGGTATCTCTCTCCATCTGACTCTCTCTCTCTCTCTCTCTCAAATTCAAAGGCTTCTATAGAGTGCTGCAGGATTGAGTCCTAAAACCCTGAAATTAGTTTAAGCACTTCCTCGTCTCGAAGTTAATGGGTTTCTTGAATGGGTTTTTGGTAATAAGGTTAGTGGTTTACACAAGCTTAAGGGATTTTAAACGTTTTGTTCTACGATATAAAATACGTCAGTTAGCGGTTGCTAACAAGCGGCTAAATGAGACTACTAAACGTCATCACCAGTGCCATCTCAGGAGAAGTGTCCCATGTTATCTCAGCGTCTTCAACTCCAACCTTTCCCTAAGTTCTGTCCCTACTGTCAAATACAGGCAAAACTGACAACAAAAGATCTAAAAATCTCAGGGATGATCAGCCACAGATGTGCCTTAGACCTTCATGTCGACTCTGAAGTTCCTTCCCCTGATGTGTGTCTCTCTCTCTCTGATGAGGTTTAACCCACCCCCTGCTGTGTGTTTGTGTTTGTACGTAGTTGACAGACAGCGACTACGAGGACGAGCAGCCCAAGCACTCCTTCGTCAACCACTACATGAGCGACCCCACCTACTATAACTCCTGGAAGCGGCAGCCCAAAAGCCTTAAACCGGTCAGCGCTCCCTTTGGCTACGAGGAGTGCGCCACTGCAGACACGGAGCCCTACTACCAGACCGTGGTCACCCAGCACAGCACGGGCGGCGCGTACACGCCCACGGGGCAGCCTGCGCACACACACGTCAACCCCAACACCAACCCTCCTCCGGGGTCACGCACCCCTGTGACGGGATTCTCCTCATTCGTTTGACTCTAGAGACAAAATCTGCACAAAATGATACACACACATGTACACAAAATGAAGGAAGGGGGGGGGGGGGGGGGGTCCGCTGTGTGTTTGGACTAAAGGAGACAGAGCCGGAGGAGAGAGAGAGAGAGAGAGAGAGAGAGAGAGAGAGAGAGAGAGAGAGAGAGAGAGAGAGAGGGGAGGACGAGATGAGGAGATGTGGGTCGGACTGGTGACTAAAGCAGCCCCCTCATGCCCCAAAGAACTAAACCCACACTTCTCACTCGCCTTCTCCCCTCGTTCACAAAGATCCTCACCGCGTCGCCGAGTGTGTGTGCGTTGCCCTCCTATTCTTTTACGCCTCCGTGTCACTGTGCTCACACACACAGTTCTCGTTTCCACACACACACACACACACACACATTCACAGCGGCGTATACCACCAGATATCCATGCCTATTCCAGAGACTCTCCCAACGAGAGACTGTGTGAGTCCGTCCGGGCTCATTTCGAGAGAGAGAGAAGTCGACGTCAAACCGGTGGAACGTGGAATTTCTGCACAACGCTTCGTCTCTGTTTTCTGTATTTACACTGAAGTGCACAAATCCACACGCATGCACTCCCTGATGCGCCATTTCAGCAGCTCCCCGCTGGGAGAGAGAGGAACTTTAAGGTCGAGGTGAATCATTAAAAGACGGCACAGAAGGGAGCAGCTTTTGTTGACAGACTGGTTCATGTACACAAACACGGAGCTGTCAGCTTTAAAATGCCACCACACGGAGGAAAAGAAGAAGAAAAAAAGAAAAACAATCGATAATCACGTTTTTTGAACTTGACGGAGGACGGAGAGCGAGCGTGGGCTTCTTCAGATCTTAAGGCATTCTCAGTGAGAGTGCTGTGTGATGTTTGGGGTTAGGTTCGGAATATATGAAAACCATGTTTTTTTTACCGTCTACTGCCTGTTGTCAGCGCTCCTCATACCACAGCCTCCCAAGCCGTAACGCTTGCACTGAGCCGAGCCCCACACATTTCGTCTTTCTTCTGTTGAAGTTACATTTTTTTTACAAGTCTGGGTGTGTTCGAGTGGGACACGTGTGCGTTAGAAGCATGCCGTGTATAAATGGCCCCGTGTTCAGCTAAGAAGCCCGTTCACCCGTCTCTGTTGTTCACTGCTAAGCAAAGCGTGCCATTGTATGTATGTATGTTTGTGTTTTTAAGATGGATTTTGTACAGGGAAACCCGTTTTACTAGTGTGCTGTTGTATGTAGTTCCGGCCGCGTTTTGTGTGATTCAAAGCAAATAGTGAAACCGCACCGGAGCGAGTCCTCAGCTACACCGACAGATGGGAGGGAGAAGGAGGAGATCGTTCAACAAGAGTCATGAAAAATAGATCAGCTGTGTGAGTGTGGAACAAGTTTACAGGATATTTTAGAGAACCGTTCTTGTTCAAAGTGAGTGCGATTGAACTTTGAATCATAAGGCCCCGCTCTCTGTACCCTGGCCTCGACTCCAGCAGCCGGGCTGCCACACATCGACTTTGTACCAAGTGCAAAACAAAAAAATCATCTGTAAGTTTTCGCTCATGTATAATTTAAAAAGATTTCTCCTCCGTCCCAGCCAGCCAGCAGCCTCCCTCACTCTGTCACGCTTGTTTTGAGTCCCATTACAGTGTGTGAATAAATGGTCATTGTTTAACAGCGCGTCTTTGTGGTCTGTTGTAGTACTGAGACAGTGAACGTGTCTCTTTCGGAGCGTCCTCTACATTACACTTACTGAATTAAAGATGTGCCTTAACATTTTGTAACTGCCTCAGTCTCACTGAACTCTCTTAACCCGGCCTGTTAGCATTGTTTGTGTCTTGTATTTAAGTAGTACAAGGAGCATCGACTGTATATAAGACGGATCAATCATTATTATCTATCGGTGTTTCAATGTTCTGCTCAGTGTGTGATCTTTTCTCTGAATAAAGTTGTGCATTCGCGGAAACTGCCGGCAGCAGGTAGTTGAATTATTAAACAATTATGTAAGAGATCATTCAGCAGAAGCAAAGTGCATTCACTACAATCACCAGTTCACCTTGCAAACTGCCATGTGTTACAAGTGAAGGGTCGGTTCACCCACATTCTATTTGTCCAGGTTTTGATCCAATGCTCTCTTAGCTTTCTGCCTCCACTCTAATACACTGGAGGTAATGGAATTTAGTTTTTGGTGTATAAAGTCTTCAACAAATAGGCTTAAAAATGCAACTGTGTGTGTGTGCGTGTGTGTGCGTGTGTGTGTGTGTGTGTGTGTGTGTGTGTGTGTGTGTGTGTTGTTCCTAGAATCAGTCAATCATTTACTTTAGTTGTTCCCAATTGCCAGTTAATTGTGTGGCAGTGAAACAGAATCACATGAAAAAAAAACACAATGCACATAAATGCAAAAGAGAATTACACAATTTAACACAGATTCTGCTTTTGTTGGTGTTTTTAAAACAAATATATTTTCAGAAACTGGCCTTTTCTGTTTCACCAAGAAATCCAGGTAGATCCTTTATACCAGAATCAGAAACAGTTTATTGCCAAGTACTTTTAAACATACAAGGAATTTGGCTTGTTGATTGTTTGCGACAATAAACACAATAGTAGAAGACATAATGTAAGAATAAAGAATGTGAAATTGTACAGTAGAATATAAACAAACAAATTAAGAGGATGTTCAAACAAGTCTGTTATTTGTGGCTTGGTTCTCTAATAACTGACACATTAATCAGCCTATAATCAGCCTATAATAATCGAAGGTAATGGAATTCATCTGTGCAGTTATAATCAAAAAGAACGTATATTAATCATATTTCATTATTTGCATTCTACCTATTTAAACCTTGTGACACCATCAATATACACACGTGTGTCAAGTCACTGAGACAACGCCTTCATGATGTGATGTCATATTTATTGTAATAACTTACATTGCAGCCAAGTTGGTTGATTGATTAGTCAATCCATAGACAATTAATCAATCAATAGGAATATAAATGATCAATTTTAAGAAATTAATTCAGTAAAAATAGCAAACGTGCGAACTGTGAGACTTTGCTGCTTTTTTTGTGTTTTGATAGTTTAAACACAATTTGCTGATAAAACTTTTACAACATTTTACATATATCAAAGTATTTTTGATATTGTATTATCGCCTTTACTTAAGCAAAAGATCTGTTCCACCACTTCAGCCCCAATAAATATGAAGTAATACAACCAGTGGTGTCACGGCACTAAGTATTTACTCGAGTACTGAATTTAAAAGTATATGTTGAGTTGATTGTACTTTACTTAAGTATTTCAGTTCTTCTTATGCTTCTTTTATACTTTTACTCCGCTGCATTTCAGAGGCAGATATTAGCACTACTTTGGAGTAACGACAACTTCAGCCACTTCTTACTTTGTAGATTAAGATTCATATTTTAAAACAATGAGCATAAAGATATGATGCAATGCTATACTTGTACTGGGGTATATTTATATTGATGTCCACTGTCGTGCGGCTCCCAGCCAGCAGGGGGCGCTGTGGGCGGTGAAACAGCCCCCCAGGGGAACTGCTGTGGTGTCCGGAAGAAGGACTCAGCATGTCGGATATTTTTACCACTTCATCCTTTGCTTTACAGTGTTAATATAATATCGTAACATGAATCCCAAATGTGAAACCGTGGCGCTGCAGTGAGCTGTATCTTCAGCTGTTTTGCACACTGCGCAGGTCCGAGCTGTCTGTCTCTCTGCACACGTCTTGACTTGTGACCCAGTTTGGTTTGGTGAGTTTTCGTCTCCTCCTCCATTATTGCTCAGTATTCATCACAATGCCCTTTATTGCTGCGGTAGCTGTGTGCTGCACCCGAACACGTCCAGCCACCGTCCGCGTGACGTGCTAGGACCCGTTTACATAGTGAAACGTACAGGGGGGGGGGGGTGCAGCTTGTAACGTGAGGGGAGTTTACAGTGATCGTACTGCAGTTTATGTTTTATTTATTTGAGTTGGTTAACACAGGACACCCGCTGTGACATAAACATCTGTACTCCCTGACTAGCCCAGGGGCCTCCTGAAGCCCCCACAAACCTCTTGAAGGGGTCCAGTCTCACTAGTTGAACATGAGTAGTGGCATCTGCTCAGTGTGTTCCCTCAGTAACACTGTGGCTTCATGGAGGGACGTCCTCATCTCTGACAAACAACACTACATGTTAACTTTCCAAAAGTCTGTCTGGTCAGTGAATGCAGCTGTTTCCAGTTCGATGTTTAATGCAGGTTGGGATGATGTGATTTAGACAGTAATTATTCATTTAATTTACTCTATTCAAAGTAGCAATACCACAGTAAACATGCCATGACAAGAAAAAGCCCTGCGTTCAAAAGTAAAAGTACAGAAGTATTAGCAACAAAATGTACTTTAAAGATCAGAAGTAGAAGTACTCGATACTCCCAGTGTTATATTATTGTATTACTGGATCATTAGCATTGATGTATTCATATGTAAGTGGTGCTTTTAATGTTGTCGTTGTCCAATTTTAACCGCTTTATATACTTTGGTAGTTTAGTCTGCCAGATCTGTAACAATGGATCATATTTTATATTCTGTTGTTCATATGTTTTGTGTGCAAAATCTTAATTTGGAAGGTAACTCAAATTCTTAAGATGTGTGTGACGTGAGGTATAATATTTCTCTGTAGTGGTGTAGAGGTATAAAGTAGTATAATACGGAAGTACGCGAGTAAAACTGGTGCTTAAGTGATGAAGAGCTCCCGTGAACTTTGCTACTTTTTTGTCTTTGTTTGTTTTTTTGTGTTTATCACTTATGGCAAAAATATCTCATATTTTCTGTGGCTCTGGGTGAGTTTTGTCCAGTTTGAGGTGCTGTTGAACTGTATCGCATTATACTGAGATGTGTTTCTGTTATTTAGCATACCCTCATTGATATGAATGGGGTGGACAAATTAATAGAAACATCATAACCTTCATGAATGTGGATCTACAGCCGCACCGTTGTGTTAGACGGCATTAGTTTTAGCTAGCTGTACCTAATAAACCAAACCTTTTTTTGTTTCTTTCACAGGTCTCCTGGGTAGGATGAAACATCAGGAGCCTGAACACAGAACAAAGAGGGTTTCATCTTAATTCAAAGAAGAATTGACCTCAGTGAAAACAAACCGTGCACCAAACATTAACAATGGGTGAAGTGACTGTCGAGGTAGATGCGGAGGTGACAAAGCAGGACTTCTCCTCTGAGCATCTGCCAGAGCCGCTGCTGATAATCCTCTCCCCACCTCCACCTTTCTTACCTGTCCCCGGTGAGCCGACGATGTTTTGGCATAAGTGGCGTAAAGCTTTTGAACACTACGTCGAGGCGCTCTGTGAGAACAAGCTCGTGGACTCCAGTAGGTGTGTGCTCTTACAGAACTGCCTTGGCCTAGAGGGCCAGCGTATCTTCACAACACTGATCCCGAGTGAAACCACCTACGCGGCAGCCATCTCCTTGCTGGCGGTTTACTTCTGCTCCGATCACAGCTCTCAGATGCGCCGCCTTCAATTCCATCAGAGGGCTCAGGTGGCCGGAGAGACCGTAGATCTTTTTGTGTCCGCGCTGGAAGAACTGCTGCGGCCTTGCAGCTATGGAGACTTACAAGACGAGCTTATTCTGGATCAGCTGATTGAGAAAACAAACTGCCCACAACTGCGAGAGAGGCTGCTGTTGGAGAGGGAAACGCTGACCTTGGACAAGGCATTGGTCATTGGTAAAGAGGTTGAATTTGCTTTAAATGAACCCGAACTGTTTGGTTTTCACGAGGTCAGTGTGGACATCGGAGACGATTTAGACCCTCCTGTGCCAATAAAACGCAAAAGAGGGCGGCCTCGGCGCGGGGAGGGAAAGCCGAAAAACCACGCAAAGCCACGCTGGACTAAAACCCCAACGAGATCATTGAGATACAAAGACAATTACTATTACAGCAACAATAAGCTATATTATTGTGAAAATGATGATGTGTCTAAGAGTGCCGATGAAGCCTGCGATAAAGCGGGTACTGAAAATAACGGAGCCTTGTCGTCGTCGTCGTCACAGAGGATGGAGGAGGAAGGCTGCGACAATGCTAGTGAATGTGTCGATGATGATGATGATGATGATGAAGATGATGATGAAGAAGATGAGGACTTTTACCCGTCTAAACTCAAAGGCCCCTACTGTCCTATCTGTATTGACAAGCGCTTCAGGGACGCAAACAAGCTCGCCAGACACATGAGGACGCACACGAAGGAGAAACCGTTCCGCTGCCCCGTGTGCGTCATGACGTTCAGCCAGTCCTACCACATGACCCGGCACATGAGGAAGCAGCACGGCGCCGGTCAGTACGTCTGCCCCACGTGTGGGAAAAGTTTGGAGAGCTTTGCGGGGCTGCAAAGTCACAAGAGGGCGCACGCGTCACAAGTTCTGTCCTGTACCGACTGTCGTGAAAAATTCACCGACAACGATGCGTTCTGTAGTCACGTCATGTCACATGACGAAGACCGATCGACCCAGACAGAGGGGCCGAGTTCTCGGCAAAGTGACCAAGCGAAAAACCAAGAAATAGTCGAATCGCGTAACACGGATAATTACGACGATAGCGGTGATGATAATGGGGATTCTCAAGATAAAGAATCTAAAGTTAATGTTAAGATGGAAGAGAAGGACACTGATGGAGGTAAATCTCAAGATGAAGACAGTCCGAACGAAAAAGTTGCGTCTAAGACCAAAACAAAAGGCCATGTCTGTCCCATCTGCGTCGGCAGGCGCTTCAGAGGGCCGAACAAACTCGCCAGACACATGAGGACGCACACGAAGGAGAAACCGTTCAGCTGCCCCGTGTGCGCTATGACCTTCAGCCAGTCCTACCACATGACCCGGCACCTGAGGAAGCAGCACGGCTTGGGCCAGTACATCTGCGATAAATGCGGGAAAAGTTTAGGGAGCTGGCTGGAGCTGAAAGCGCACAAGAAGACTCATGCCGTTGAAGGTCTGACGTGTCTCGCGTGCGACAAACAGTTCAAGGAGAAGGCTGCACTAGTGAGTCATCTCAAATTGCACAAGAAAGCCCCGTCCAGCCCCCGGAGCCTCGTCTGCAGCGACTGCGGCAAAGTATTTGGTCGAATGTATCACCTGAAAAGGCACATAGTGACCCATCGCAAAGCAACAAACGGGGAGGTTTACACGTGCCCCGATTGTCAGAAGAATTTTGCCTTCCCAGAAGACCTCGACAAACACGTGGAGATCCATGTGAAAGAAAACAATGGGACTTGTCCGAAGTGTAACGAAACCTTCAGTAGTCCGGAAGGTCTGGAGACGCACATGGGGGTTCACGAAAAGTCTTACGCCTGCAACACCTGTGGGAAGAAGTTTAAGGTGGAGTACGCCCTGAAGAAGCACGAGCAAGGCCACCAGGATGAGCAGTACTACTGTTCTTTGTGCCGCAAACGCTTCGTCAAGCTGTCTCACTACAAGAGGCACGTAATGGTCCACGACAGACGGGAATCGAGGTGTCCGCACTGTGACGGCGTCTTTCTGCAGTTAACGGCTTTGAAGTATCACCTGCGGACTCATACGGAGGAAAGGCCGTACCAGTGCACCTGTTGTATCGAGACCTTTGAGGAGAAGGAGGAGCTCGAGCAGCACCGCCTCAAACACAGGAAATTCAAGAGGGAGAGGCCGTACTCGTGCACTCGGTGCGATGCCGCTTTCTCCACACTGATCGAGCTGACGGACCACATGAGCTCACACGATGGAGAGCAGCCGATGAACTGCCCCGTCTGCGGCAGGACTTTCCTCAACAAGAACAAGATGGAGAAGCACCTGAGCATCCACTCGGGGGAGAGACCTCACCTCTGCGCCATCTGCGGCAACGGCTTCCCGTCGGCCGCCAGCCTCAAGTTGCACATCCACATCCACACGGGAGAGAAGCCCTTCCAGTGTCTGCAGTGCAGCAAGAGCTTCAGGTCGTCCAGCGGGCTGCGGCTGCACAGCAGGCAGCACATGGAGGTGCGGCCCAGCTACGAGTGTCCCGAGTGCGGCAGGACTTACGGTCGCATGACGGAGCTGAAGATGCACCAGCGCTATCACACGGGCGATAAACCGTACGCGTGCACCTGCTGCAACAAGCGCTTTATAAGCAAAGACAAACTGAACGTTCACATGAGGATACACACGGGGGAGAGGCCGTACTCCTGCCCCCACTGTGGACAGACCTTTACACAGACCGGAGACAGAAACAGACACATCAGTAAATACCACTAGTTAGATGCTGTAGACCGTGAACTCCTATGAACTTGTTGCAGTTGAGTGATGGCGCCGGTGGTTTTGCATGTTTGTAGGGGCTGGTAGCAGTCAGAATAGACTCGGACTCTGATTATTCACATTATTTGATCAAGAATAAGAAACCAAAATAAGCTATAGGAGGCAGATTTAGGCTGCCACGAACACTAAAATGTCAAATGATTAGGTTGTGTGATTGTTTTGGTAAATTAAAGAAGAACATTGTTGTAGAATAGATTATAATTCAAAACACCAATAAAAAGTAAGGTTTAAATTATCGACCAGTGGTCAATCAATAATAATAATAATAATCGTATTTATATCGCACATTTCATACAGATGTAGCTCAAAGTGCTCTAGATGTAAAAATAAATAAAAACAGAAAACCTTCCTTTTTACAGAAAGCATGCATTTCTGTGAAATCAACACCTCACTGACAAAGACGAAGCATTACAAGTGCTACTATTACTTTTCACTTATTCTAAGGAACCTTAACACGTATTTCTACAAAAGCCTTTGTTTAGCAAGTCGAAAAATGTTAAATGTCTTTGAATAAATAAAATAGGGGAAAATTGTAGCAAAGTGGAGTATGGATTCAAGGGATTCAAGGATCATTTATTGTCATTATGCAACACGGGTTGCAGCTATTATTCAACAGCTTGTTTTACTGCTTTTTGCAAAAATACATTTACATTTGGATCATGGATTGTGCTTTTACGGGTGGTCTGATATCTAAGACTCCTCACTCACTGTAGAACAGCCACCGTCTCAGTGCCGGAAGCAAAAACATGCAAAACCACTGATTCTTTTTTTTTTCCTGCTACTACAAGCCTTTACTTTTGTTTTGCCATCCCAACAGTTTGTAGCTGCTGTGCTGTTTTGTGCCAGCGTCACACCTGGACTTTATTCTCTATCACCACATTAGCACTTAATAATACAAAAGCTCTGCATGAGGGTTTAGTCCTTGTAGCTCATCCCTCTCACCCTTGTGCCTGACGCGCCCTCTTCACACAGCACTTTCTCATTCAAGCTCCTCGTTTTACCAACAAACACACACTAGTGACCGGCATGCCAATGGTTCTTTGACCTCCAGAGCTGTTTTTGTTCAACTTGTTTGCCCAAATCTGGGGCTACAAACTGGACTTAATCACGGTCACTCAAATGACACTAAAAGACGCCAGAGATCGCGTTTCAGTGCTTTTGTTGTCCTCCCTGCCACAGTATGTTGTCGTATGTTTGTTTTGGTTCATTTTTTATTTATTTTTTATTTAGCCATCTCTGTAACCAGGCGTTTTGTAACTGTGTTTAGAAAAGTGCCATAAGAATAAAACAATTATTCACCCTGCTTGCACATGTAAGGAGGTTTATGAACGGTATTTGTAAAAGGAAATGATACAACGTGTAAGATATACAGTAAATTATACAGCTAAAACAACATTAAATCTGTACCAATTTAAATCAAGAATCATGCTGGAATTTAAAAAAGACACTGTTGTATAACTACTAGATTATTTGTGAGAATCAAGTTAAAGGTAAAATTGGACCTGTGCATGTATCTGGTCGGTTCTGACTTATATACAAATATGACTGCTATAATATGGATAATACAATCTGTAATATGTCGGAACAATGTGTCTTAGACACATTATTAGTATGAGACACTGGGTCCTGGTAGTGTGCATGCTGGCTCACTGTCACTGCGTCATGACTTACTGGGATACCATAGTAACACACGTCTGCTGTGAAGGTCTATTCTGTAGTAGCAGGTGGTGGAAGAAGTATCTATAAATACTTCTACTTCTTTACTACATTTCAGATGTTAATATTGTACTCCACTATATTTATTTGACAGCTGTAGTTACCAGTTACTTTGACATTTTAAATACCAAACATAAGATGATCATGTTAAATATGATGCATTAATATGGATTAAACTACCAAACAGTATATAAAGAAGCTACAATTAGTTCCACCGTGACCAGATGGGACATTAAAAAGAAGCGTACATGAAATACATTAGTAATAATAACCCAATAATATAATAATAATTTAACACACTTTTCATACTCAAAGTACATTTAACATATACTACTTATTGTCTTTCACTTAAGTAAGACTTGGAAAGCAAAGCTCGGTCTTTGTCTAATGTGGTACTCTGCAGTTTATGGTAGTACACTGTGTTATTGCTACTTTTTAAGAATTTAACAATACTTATTCTACCATGAGCGCTGCTAATAACATAGTTATATTTTGACAGTATGGGTATTTTTTATAACGAGTACTTTTACTTTCGCTATTTTAAGCATATTTATCTGATAATACTAATGCACGTTTACTCCTGTCCGATAGGTGGCAGTACTCGTCGTTAGTCACGTGGCTAACGTTACATACGATGCTCTGTTTACAAAGAGAAGAAGAAAGAGGGATGACAGGCTAGGTTAACGTTAGCTTGAAGAGAAGTAGATTCGCAATAGTAAATAAATTAGTCAGTTCTGTTACTATTGACGTGAACTGGATAACGTTTATAAAGCGACGTCATGTTGGGTAATGTTACTGAATAAAGAGCCGTCGCGCATCTTGAATTAGCATGTTTTTATGTGTCTAAAAGCTAATGCTAATGCTAGGCTTAAGCTCGCTAACCGTGTTAGCTCACACGTATGCCAGCTAACGTTAACTTCTTTTTTACGCCTACAAAAGTAGATGTTAACCGTTGTATTATTCTGAGAGATCCAATTGACTCACTGCAAACTGTATTTGGCTCAATTGAATGTGTGGAAGGATGTTTAAAATAAGCAACCTAGCTACTAGCTTACTAACGTTACATAGTTTACTGTAATAACGTTACTGTCAGTCCGACAGTTTGCTACCATAGCTAGCGCATTGCAGCTAGAGACTATTATTCTGACTTTCATTGAAGTAACAGTGAACTGGTTAAGCTTCCAACTTGTTGAAGCTACACCACTCTTCATGGCTGGTTTACGCTTTACTCCTGCCAGCGGGCAGGATCTTTTCAGCATCGAAACAACCGAACTATCGACCTCTAACACGAGCAGTACACTTAATGGGGAAGAAGTCAGGCAGTTCTATGAGAATTTAATGAAAGATGGTAAAGGGCAAGATGTATCAAGGAGAAGTGCAATCAGCAGGAACGATTGTGGCAGAGAGCATCAGACTAAACAGAGGCTCAGAGAGTCCAGTAGAAGAGCGAGGAGGAGAGAGATGCAGCAGGGTCAAACAGAACATGTCGGTCAAAGTGGGATTAGTGGGGAAAGGGTCCCAAGAAGACAGGCAAGCATCTCAGAAAGCACCATGGAGCTCCTGGGGCTCAGGTTGCTGCGTTGTGCCCACGAAGGGGACATCTCTGCCCTCAAAGACCTTCTCTCAAAGGGGGTTGACATCAATGCCCAGGTACAATACTTGCAGCTCAATGTGTTTTCATTTTTTGAAATATTTTATTTGTCTCAAGTCCTGATTGTTTCTCTTCCTCTTCCAGGATACTTACTTCTGGACGGCGGTGATGTGTGCAAGCTGGTCCGGACAGAGAGCTGCAGTGAGGCTGCTGCTGCGACGCGGAGCAGCCTGGGTCGGAGTGGTGGATACACGGGGCAGGGATGCCAAAGACCTGGCGCTGGAAGGTATGCAAGTCTTTTTTTGAAAACTCAAAATGTATTTTTTGTTTGTTTGTACGTGGAAGTTGAACTCATTCATATCTTCTTTTTCTTTTTACCCCCAGCGGGACACACTGAGGTTTTGGAGGAGTTGGAGAGCTTTGGGAGAAGTACACAGAGAGACACACACTCTGATTACAGGTTAGCACACTCTGTTGTATACGGTTCAAATTCCACTTTGTGTGTTAAAGCTCGCCAAACCCCGTCTCATCTATTCATTTGAAACCAGCAGGGTAACCATCACAGTCCACCACAGCAATACACTAAATATTAAACCAACATAGAGCCAGACGAATATCTGATTTCTGCTGAAACATCGATATTTGAGTTAGAAAGAAATGGGTAAAATACATCAGCTGATATAACAGTTTGGATATTTGTTCAGCTAAATTAGGTTATTCAAGAAATGTGACCAAGATTTTACAGTTGAAAAATACTGTATACTTGTCAGCTGACACAGAAGTTGAAGACGTGACCGAGCTTTTGAATATTTGACTGGAAGCGTGAGTAACAAGGAAACTGGTTTCACAAAACATTTAATTTGATAGAATAAATCACCGGTGAAAGAACATTAACGACACAGTTATTTCACCTCTGCACAGCTTGACTGAAGTGGGCGGAGCTATGAGGAGAACAACGTGGTCACAGGACTTCATGTAGCAATAAGAATGATAGAGGTGTAATTAGTCACACCCGGCGATGCCAGTCACAAGCTGTTTCCCAAAAGCATACTGCATACAAATTCTACACAGTATACACTACATATCTTCATAGTATACCGTTTTAATAGTCTTTTTTTTAGCTGTTTCACCGATATAAATAGTGGTTTCACCACTACCCAATACTTGTTTAACCCTTTCCAGCTGTGAGCAGCTCTTCCATGTCCTTTGTGCATTGCATTGTGGGAGATATGTGCATCAACAGCTCACTGGAAAATCTGCCATATTTTGTACGCATACCGTTCGCTTTGAGCATATAAAAAATTGATTCGAAAGCTAAATTAGACAAATCTAGTGGATATCTTCAAAAGTTACAACCTTTTTTGTACACATTTCCCTTTTCTTGTTACTGTCCTTCTATCACAGCAGGGAACCACTGTCCAGCTAAACACAAAGAGGGAATTTCAGACTAAAGACTCAAACTGCTGAAGCCTCATAGTAGCTTACCTTCAGTATCACTGTTTACACAGAACAACATCACTGACATCATCTTTTAATGGCCAGTATGAACAGAACTAATTCTTGCAGCAAACAAATACTGTGTTGATTTCTGCACATGTGAGCACCTCACTATTGTGTTCAGACGGACTTTAAAACTGTGAATCTGTTCCTTTAATATTTCTCCCCTCTCTAACGTCGTCTCTTCTTCTGGTTGTCCCCAGTGCCCCCCCGGCTCAGTGGTGTGCTGTGTGTCGCAACGAGTACAGCAGCAGCCTGTCATCACATGTGTCCTCCACTCTCCATCAGTTCAGTCTGCGGCGGGCTCCGCCCACCCCCTACTACTGCCTCCCCCCCTCCAGCAACAGCTACAAGATGATGGTTCGTTGTGGCTGGAAACCGGGTTCAGGACTGGGGCCAGAGGGAGAGGGGCCTCAACAGCCAGTGCCAACTGTGCTGAAGAGAGACCAGACAGGCCTGGGCTTTGGACACGTGAAGAGAGCCAAAGTGACTCACTTCCAACCCAGGGATTGTGACGCAGTGAAAGCACCATCTAAGAGGAGAGACGAGAGAGGAGGGAAAGGACAGAGGAAAGAAGAAAGTAGGAGACAGGAGCAAATAGATAAGAGCTGGGAAAGAGATTTCCGTGCCTCGTTTTATCTTTGACACCAGCTCACAGGGACTTCTCCTCAAGCCTCTCTCTCAACACTTCTCTGAAACATTAAACGGATCTATTATGAAGACAATTTGTATCTGCTTTTTGTTTACTTTTAACTTGGCAGGTAAAGCTGCTGGGAGAAATATGAATACCGCGACTATCTCAAAGCTGATACTGTGTCCATGTATGGAATCAGATTGTGCAATGACCAAATGTGGCATTGGTTTGATTAAATCTGTGTGTGACCACATATGGTTTACTGTTGTTGATCCGCTAAGACTGTTTCAAAAAGTAACATGAATGGATTTTATTTTGCATTTATTAAAAAAATACTACACATACTGTGAACCCTGGTCATGGTTCAGATCTATGAAAAGAAACACTTTTTGTCAAAGAGCCATGTTGATGTGTTTTATAATACAATAGAAAACATAACTGAGGCATAACAACCCTTTATGAGTCCTAATGGAAAAAAACATACTAAATTATTAATTAAAATATATTTAACTTGTAGTTTCTCCTGAGTGACTGCAGTAATGCTGTTAAAGTGTCTTTGAGTCACATGCTTGTGCATATCTGCCATACGAGTCTGTCACTGCTGTGTTATTGCTTCCTCACATTTGGCCTAATAAAACATGCCGTGCCTGTTCTTGACAGGTGGCCATTTAAAGACTATTGGACAACTCCCCCAATGAGCTTTGTCTGCCAACGTCAGCATCAACTTTTAATCAAAAGTTCAATCTTTTTTTATATGTATTGTACTCCAATCCAAAGGTCCGGTAATAAATACTGTTGAACAATGTTTTCGTTGTTCCACGGAGGGTTTGATTTGCTCGTCCATGGACAATGAAATCATAGAGAAAACATTATGTAATGCAGTACATTTTATTCAAGGGGCTTTACAGTGTGTACAAGATTCATCACCCATTGTCCTTTTCAACCCTCGCTGCAGATAAGAACAACCCCCCCCCCCCAGAAAAAAAACAACCCTTTAATGAGGAAAGGATGAAAGAAACAAAGTTCAACTTCACACCAACTGAGTCATCACATAGACGACTGAAGTCGTGGTAAACTGATCATTTATCTAAGTATTTATAGATGCCATTGCATTGCATGATTAGGTAAGGCAAGTTGATTTGTATAGCACATTTCAACAACAAGGCAATTCAAAGTGCGTCACATAAAACCATTAAAAACATCAAAACATAAGGCAAGAGAAAAGGAGATTGAAAAACAATCAAGAATCATTGATTGAAACATTAAAAACAGTCATTAAAACACTAAAAAGCAGTGTAAAATGCATGATTCTGTTCTGTTACTCTTTAACTCGTGTGTTCACCCTCTCTGTGTCAAGTCATGTATCACTTAACAGCTAGAATAGCCTCGGGGTTGGTTTGCTGGTCTCTACTTGTGTCCATGTACTCATCGAGTGTCCTTTATGGTATTTTTAAAAAAATGTCACCGTTTACTGATTATGCTCCACATAACTATGATACAATCACTTTGATCATTTAGATATAACACAAAACATATTCATTCATGTCCTCGTGTCGTCTTGACATCTGCAATTTCCCGCAATTTTGACAGTTTATAAAAATCTTTTTCATCTAATCTCATCATCGTTTCTTATAATCTTCACCAAATTTGGAAGGCAACATATTTGGATCATTATCCAAAACGTTATTCATTAGTGTTTTGATATTCAAAACCGTCCGATGCACATATAAATCCCCGTCGTGTTCTTGTTCAAAACTCAACATGATTGACTGTCACTGTGTCTGTTTGGATTCAGGTCAGATTACAAACTTCTGCTACAGATTGAAAAGTTATAGTAATAAACTTTAACTAGCATTTTCAGTTACTAAAATGATACATTTTGAGGATAATTCAGCCTTGAGAGACATGTCTCTCCGGGTACATCCTAGTTGGACTTGTCCTCATTTCCTGAGGTGATTGAACGTGTCCCCACCTTTAGTTTGATTGGATTTAGGGGTCCAACAAGGCCTTTAGGATCCATCGTCAAAGGGATCTGTGGAATGGACAAATTCACTAAATCAAAACTTGTGATCTCTCTCTTATGACAAATCTAGCTTGTCAAGTGTCTTATTGTGAAAACAATCATGGGGACGATGTCTACCTAAGAGTGTATTTAGATATAATCACCTCTGTCTCTCCGCAGACGGAGAAGCTGTAGTTCTGCAAAACTTCCACCAAGGCCAGTTTAACCATCACCAGAGCAAATCGCATCCCCAAACAGTTCCTTGGCCCCGACCCAAATGGCAGGTAAGTGTACGGCTCGATGCTCTGCTTGTTCTGCTTACTAAACCTGAAAAACACCAATGCAGCAACAACGACAATAAGATGTCATTTTATTTATTTATTTTATTTATACACATTTTATTTCATGGACTCTACAAAAGATTAACACAATTATGAAATTACTTAATTTTAGTAATGCATGCACCACTTTTTTTAATAAGAAATCATTCCCATATGTACTGTAGCTCACTGACACGAGTGATTAAGTCATTATGAAACGTTCAAAGCTGTTTGGGTGACCAAAAAAATATAATTTGTACTCGTAAATGTGTGCGTTATTACAACTTAATCCTTGAGTAAAGTTTTACAGTACATACATATCCACACATTTACCGAGCACACATATACACTGTGGTAGTAACCTGTCAGGTTTGAACTCCTCTGGCTCTGGCCACAGCTCAGGGTCGCGGTGAAGAGCGTAGACTGGAATCAAAACCACCATGTCCTTTGGGATTGTGATTCCACTGATCTTGACCGTTTCTTTTGCAACTCGGTCAATACGTCCAGCTGGAGGGTAGAGCCTATCGACAAAACAAGACTGTTTTTAAATACCGCATGTCTTTATCAGAGTAAATATTCAATACTTAAACTTGTACCCAATTGTGTGTTCTTGAAACACTATTTTCGTTGCCCTGGTATTTGTGAATGTTGCTGTAGTTTCAATGACTGGGTAAGTCTTGAGCCCTTGTTGTTGTTTTTTGCAACTCTGACTGGCATGATTCTAGGGACGGCAATGTTCTGGTCCAGACTAACATACCTTGACAACTATTAGATGGATTGTCATGGAATTTGGTGAAGACATGTATGTCGCCCCGAGGATGGATTCTAATAATTTTGGTGATCCCATGACTTTTCTTTTAAAGCTATTATCAGGTTTTGTTCATTACTTTGGTTTTTGATCAAACATCTGCTAAACTCACGGCATTCCCATCAACCTCAGCTATTAAACGTTAGTGCTAATTAGCAAATATATAATTAGCATGCTAACACGCTAAAATATGTGGTGAACATTGCCTGCTAAACATTAGCATGTACATTTCTTCATTGTTAGCACGTTAGCACCAACTAGCACAAGAAAATGCTCATTACCTCAGACTCTCATTGACAACACTGTCTAGGTACTCCATCTGCATCAGATCTTCGTATTGGACTGCACCCTATAGAGTTACAAATCACGGTTTGATCACAGTTCAGATTTTAAATACTGGAGTTTCATCAATGAAATGAAATGCAGAGAATGACTTCTGTACCACAAACTTCTGGTTTACCTTATTAGGGAAAGTGGAGTCTATCTCCTCTTGCAGGCATTTCATGACTTCCGGATTTCTTGCCAAATTATAGGCCAAAAAAACGAGAGTGGTGGCACTCGTCTCGTAACCAGCAAACACAAACATTATGGCTTGGGTTAAGATCTCATGGTCAGTAAGACCTGTCAGGACAGGCGAGATGTACGAACAGGGAGGGGAAATGAAAGGAAGCGTCAAAACCTTTGGTGTGAACACATGTGAGTGTACATTTGTGCTTCTGTACGTGTGTGACGCCACTGAGTAATTACCCTTATTCTGCTTCTCTTTAGCAGTCTGAGAGTTGATCATATGTTGAAGGATATCTCCCGAATTCTGAAAAAGGGTCAGATAATTAGTATGCATGTTGTCGTCGTGTGTATTTGTGAGTACAGATGTGCAGTGTGACAACATACTGTGCACCGCGAGTTGACAGAGATTTGGCTCCATGTTGCAAATGTATGAGCACTGGACTTTTGGGAATATTTGGATTCACAGGATTTTTGTGTTTGTTACACTGGAATAGTAAACCGAAGTCATGCCCATCTTGTTATTCTATCAATAAATGGTGAGGTTTTTTGTTTTCCTTCGAAACAGCAGTTGCCAAAACAATCTCTCCTCGAGGTTGATTTAGTGCCTGATCTGGTGCTTTCATAAAAACAGCCACAACGCAATACAATCACAAGAGTGTCGTTGCTACAGTTTGTTGAGGACAGTGATGGCAGAGGGCTCGAAGCTCTTACTGTAGCATGCTTTTTTACAGATCAGAGAACTGTATCTGTGGACAGATGAAGTATAGTGAAGCCTGAGTTCAGGGCGTGGTTGGGGTCATGTGCTTTGGTGAGTGCTTTGCGTCAATAAGGGTCAATGTGGGGACTGGGAGGTTATCATCTATCAAAATACAAAAAAACAAGGTGAGGGTTGTTGTGCAGACCTGGTCTGAGCTCCCATTGCGCTCGGCTCTGATCTTCTCCAGAAGCGTTTTAAAGAAAGCAGTAGAAGTCTTGGAGAACAAGGACACACCCAGCAGCTCCAAGAGAGGAAGAAGTACAGGGAAAAACCCTGAGACGAAAACAGGCGTTAACAATTGTGATTTTAGTCACTAAATAAAGCTGTTTTACATCAATATAAAGAAAAGAAAGGCATCATGGATGAGCAGTGATGTACCTTGGAGAAGGAAAACAGATATGGGGATTCTGAACAACTTGGAAGCATGGATGATGAGGGGACTTGAGGGGTTGTTGATTGAGTCCACATCCACACTGAATGCACAGCTCGTCATCACATCCATACTGTAAGCTCCAAAGAAGCTGGAATACAAACATTACACGAACCATCGATCAGTTTAAACCAGATTCTATCATGTTTGCGTAGTTACAGACAATGCAGTGACGTCATGTTTACAAAAATAATTTCTTAATCAAAGGACAGGAAATGGTGCCGCACCAAGGAAACACAGTAATTATGTACTTTTGTTAATGAAGATACTACACGGTGTCTAGTGCTTCAAATAGTATTGTTTATACTATAAATCACAGATTTAGAGCACATTTGCCTCGATAGTGGGGACTAGATGATTAGGGTGCGGCTCAGAATAGTCGACCTTTAATCACACGTTATTATTTTTAAACAGAACTTTCAATCTTAACGTCCATTTCCAGACTCTACATGTTTCATATTATAGGGCAATGAAGGTGTGTCACTAATCTTATTGTTAGTCTGCCACTAATAGAAAGCTGAAATAACAACATACACTGGAATATACAAAAATATGATGAA
Source organism: Leptoclinus maculatus (assembly GCA_032191485.1). NCBI lineage: Eukaryota > Metazoa > Chordata > Actinopteri > Perciformes > Stichaeidae > Leptoclinus > Leptoclinus maculatus. The sequence goes on from JAVDOI010000009.1 coordinate 22,117,862, forward strand.
AGGCATTCAAATAATGAACTTCTTGGTTTTGTCAACTGTGATCTAACTTCGCTTCGGATAGGGAAGTTTTGAAACAACAGTTGGCACGATAGATCTTCAGTCAAATATTTCAAATTAGATGACAAATGCTTCTTTGTGTTTTAATTTGTTAAAGGAATAGTTCAACATTTTTGGAAACCAACATATTCGCTTTCTGGCAGAGAAGATTGATACCACTCATTTATGTCTGTATTGTAAATATGAAGCTACAGTTAGCTTAGCTTAGCATAAAGACTGAAAACAAAGGGATACAGCTAGCCTGGCTCCATCCAAAGGTAACTAAATCTGCCTCCCAACACCTCTGAAAGTAATTTACACATGTTTTCATGTGGCCATGTTGGGCAGTGTTCTGTCATTAAAAAGCTGCAGGTTGCAAAAAAAAAACAATCAGTTATTAACCATTCATATGGTATTACTCACTCTTTTACAGTAATAACTTCATTATTGTGCGCCTTGGACTGCAGGCTGGCTGTCAGTTTGCTGGAATGATGTTTCATGATGCTAAACATCTTAGACAAAGGAAATGCAAAATTTGCAGAAGTACATAAAAGGTGAAGATTTAACCAATAATTTACCCAAATAAGAAAATTGTCAACTTTTACCTCTTTTATACGGCCAGAGGTGAAGGAGGGTGTGAGGATGTTACGAATCCGTTTCCATTGATCATCCTCGGCTATAGACACTGAGTCATATAGTTCCCCATTCAGACGTAAATTCTAAAGGGGCAAAGTGGTCAGTACACATGTTTTAGTGGGTTTAAAATTGTACTTATTTGTGGAAAAGCTGTTCATAGTAGTACCCTTGACAAAACTCAGTATTGTCTGTGTAGCCACAGCCTCATATATCGTTCATTCCTCTGTGCCATAGTGCTTCATTGTTGTGCAAAGACTTTAAATGAGCCACACTATTGCACTTAGTGATGTTCCTTTATTTCTTGCTGCTTTGGGAAATCAACCCTTTTTATGCCTCCCCGCCGGCAGCATTATGTTTGCGGGTTGTCCTACCGTCCATCCGTCCGATTCCTGATTCCCGGTATTGTCCTGAATGCAATACCTTAGGAATGCCTGGAAGGAATCTTTTCAAATTTGGCACAAACGTCCACCTGAACTCGAGTTTGAACTGATTTATGTATTGGTTTATTTGGTAGGGACAGTGCACATTAATAAAACATCACCAAGCCAAGCATTAGCCAAGAGGTCATTTTTCATCTGTAGTCCCTGATCAAATTTTGGTGGAAATTAAAAAAAAAATAATAATAAACGTTTTTAACTCGAGAATTCATTTTCTATTTCAGACAATTTCACACAAATGTCTAATAGGATAAGATGATTAAGTGATGACATTTTGGACAGACATGGATTGGTTGACGGAGGCGGTAATTCTAGTTTTGAAGATTTACATTTTTAATAGGAATGAATTGGCAGCTATTGGCACTGAATGCCACAGACCGGGTACGGGAGTCGGACAGTATTGAGAGAATAATACTATTATTATTAAGTAAAAAATAATTGAAATACCGCATTATTATTGGTTTACAGTATGTTTTAGCTGAGCTGGCACTAGCTGGCACTCTGCTGGACTGTTGGCACGCAAATCCAAGAGTGACATTTATTATTTACTGCCAGTCGCCATTTATTTCAGAACTTCTAACCGAGGACCTGCCAATACTTGACTTCCCATTTTAAAAACACATTCCCACAACTTGTACTACTTTGAAGAGTCTTTTTTACTATTCATTGTTAATCCTATGAGTTCTTCTCACCCTCCGGTTGGTAAAGTAAGTGAAGCACTCCTTCACCAGGATGGTTTTCAGCATGTCAGGCTCCATCACAACCAGCATGGGCCTCCTTAACTCATACATTCTGGACATGTACACAAACGCACATTTACATATTGGAATTCAGTGTAAAACTCTTGTCATTGCAGCAGGAGATAGATATTTGCTGCCATTAATAACAGTAGAAACAGTAGAAACAGACAATTCACTCATGCAACATTAATGAAACTGTTCAATATCAATATTTCCTTTGTGCAATAATGTAGATTCAACGGTTTGGTTATATTTAGCTTTTTAACAGTTTAATAATTTATCATGGGCCTAGCTTGTTTTTTTTTACTGATGCTTCTTGTTATTGACAATTTGTTTATTGACAGTTTGCTATACGGTTCATTTTATTTCATATTCTTTTTTTAAAACTTATTTGTCACATGTTCAAAGTAAATAAATACATATGAAATAATAAGTACGGATCGTCACAGTCTATTTATATTCATCAACATGAATCCCATTACTTTATGACTATGAGTATAATTGTTAAACCTGTAACATATTGTTAGCATATTGCTTGTTTTCATAGACGGCCAAATAGTGCGTCACTTTAAATGTTGCCTCTGCAAGGAATTGTGGGGCCGAATTATCTACTTTCCTTTCGTAAAGGAAGGTCCAGTTTTTCCCATGCTAAAGGCGCTAATAAAGGAAGCATTGAAGCACCCTTTCTTAGCATTTAGAGAATTCTAACAGCTCTCATCACTTAGATACTTCCAGGTCATTTCACTCAGGAACCTTCCTAAGCAAAAAGGACTATTCGACCGCAGCCCTACACCATTAAAAGCTTTATAGACTCACCCCCATACTCTCCCATATTTCTTAGCACTTATGTTGTCATCCTCGTAGTAAACCTTGTAACAGAGAATACATATTCATCATCACTAATCATTCACTCATTTAAATGTAAAAAAAAAAAGGATTTATAAAGATTTACATACTTGGTGGTTCCTGCCAACTGTGCCCCAGTAAATGCACGGCTTGGGACCTGGGATCCCCAACTTCTCAAATATTCCATGAGTCCAGCTGCCATATCTGTGAAGAACAGCAAAGCAATACATCGTGTTTTTAAAGTCACATAGTGTCAGTCAAACACTTTACATTCAATTCAAAAAGAAAAGCCTAAACTTAGGTGATTTGGTGCAGTAATGTCACCTGAAGTACAAATAATCTATATATATATATATTTTTTTTTTTATTAACCTTACATGACAAAAAGGCAGATAAATGTGATCAGTAGAATCCATGTTTCAACTGAGAAGAAAGGAAGATAGCCCATTGCTCTCTCTTGCTCCGCCAAGTTGGAGTGACCTCATTGCACGGAGCTCTGACTGAATGTCCAGGAGGTGTGGCTTCTTTTCACTGTGTTGCAAAGAACTTTAGCCACTTCCACTCTTGTGCAGCGACAACAACCCATCTCTGATTACAGGTAACACCTACTGCTTGAGTTTCTGTCTACATGTATAAGCCTGGACGTGCCTGGACATGTCTTTGTGTGAGCACACGTTGTGAATAAATATGTTCAAATAAAAAATGTGACAATAACAAACAAGTATCTACATTCATTTAGGAAAAAGTGTGGTGTTTTATTTTATTCACTTATACCAGAAAATATAGGGGGAGCCAAGAAGAAATTAAAATTCTTGTTTTCCTGAAACATTCGAATCACAAGTAGCACGAGATATACAAGAATAATATCTAGAGGTAAATTAAGAATATATTACATATTACTTTAAGCTGTTATCATGAACTGAGTCCTATCTTTCTTAACACAAGCTATATAATAATTTAGGTCCCAAAATTGCAGAGTCACAGATAATTATGAATGCTGCTTGGTCTCTTTCTGTCAATGATTCACATGACACTGCCGCCCTCCTATTGGTTCAACCCTCACACACTTCCCTTACTCACACGAAGGGGAAGTGCTGCAGATAAAAAACGATGGTCAGTGATTTGAGGTGTTAGTGGAGCTTGTGCCACCATTGAAGAAGAGAAAAGCTGCAGAGATGGGCTTCCTCTTTTTCTCCGCTGAGACCTGGACCCTTCTGGTGGCTCTCATCACATTGATCTTTGTGTAAGTGTTTAAGAATACTTGTAACAGGTATTTGTACCGTGTTTATTTGTCTGTGTGATAAAAATCTCTTCTCTTCTTTCTGTTTTTTTGTTTTGTTTTGTTTTACAGGTATTCCTGCTGGACATTTGGAACATTTAAGAAATTGGGCGTCCCTGGTCCCAAACCAGTCCCTTTTTTCGGCACTATGCTGGCATATAGAAAGGTTGGTAAACATGTTTTTTCAGAAGCAGTACATAATAGATCTACAGGCTTAGCAAGGTACATACTGGAGTAATTCAACCTAACAAAGTGGGAAAAAGGTCAGGCATTATGTTGAACAAGACCTGTCTTTCCCGTTTTGAAACTAGTGCTGTGAGAATGGAATGACCCTGTAGTTATTTATGACCACGTTAAGAAATCTGCCTTGAAGTTTTAACAGTGTACACGTATCATCGGAGTTGTTGTTGTAGAGTTTGGATCTCTTAACCAATATGGTAATGTGTCGCACTCACAAAAGTTTACAGCATTCAACAATTTCTTGAAAAGACGCTTTTCAGAAACAATGTCCTGTTTAATCAGGACAATCCACTGACCTCGCTTTATTAAGAAAATACAACAAAATATTTAGTAGAAAATAATTCCCATGGAATGAATTTCACAGGTTTAAGCTTAGGAAAGGTAGAAGATAGCCTTTTCAGAATCCAATTTATTTATGTATAAAAGAGAAAGTATCACAATTTTGTTATTACATTTTGACAATGAGTCTTCACATTTTCCCTTTTTCTATTCTGTGATCTGTCTGTGTTTAAAGATCTTTCATTGTATTGTTATTTAATAGAAGGATAACAGCTTTGAAGTGAAGACGTTGGGATAATTGAGTTAACATTTGACCATTAATATGCATCGTAGCGACTCCAGTCCTATATCAACATATTTAATTAGAAAATGTTCATGCTACAAATATTTGTACTTTTGTACTTAGTTGATACTCTTACTGTTTATTACTTATTTATATTACTTGTTGCTCTTGTTTTTTTTACTCCGTATCTTGTGTGCACTGTGCACTTTGCTGCTGTGATCCTGTGAATGTCCCCACTGCGGGACTAATAAAAAGGATTATCTTATCTCATCTATTTCATGATCTATATATAATTTTTCTTGTACACAGGGATTCATGGGCTTTGACACAGATTGCTTCAAGAAATATGGAAAAGTATGGGGGTAAGTCTGCATGTTGTACAGTGTGTGTGTCTGCATATAAAGTGTCTCTGTATATAGTGTTACCTGTTTTACAAGGTCGATTGATATGTCTGCATAACAAGCTCACCTGGTCTTTCATTATTTTTCTATTCATCTTCTGTTCAATTCTTATCTTATTTAGCATTTTTGATGGCCGTCAGCCCGTGCTGTGCATCACAGATCCTGCTATGATAAAAGCTGTGCTGATAAAGGAGTGTTACTCTCTCTTCACCAATCGCAGAGTAAGCAAACTAACTTTATAACACATTCAGACACTCGTTGTGGTTGCTTGAACTCTCCTCATCAGTATGTGATTCTCTGTTACAGAACTTCCGCCTGAACGGGCAACTGTACGATGCTGTGTCCATCGCTGAGGATGACCAGTGGAGGAGGATCCGCAGTGTCCTCTCGCCCTCCTTCACCTCAGGAAGACTGAAGGAGGTACAGCCCCCTCCTGCTCTGTACCTCCTCTGCCTTTTATTGCATGTTGAACAGGATTTTCTTTCTTTTTGCGATCAAGTGTTACACAAAATGTACAATCAAAGGCATGACTTGTCTTTCATGCTTGTAGTTTGTAGAAAGTCCTCTTTACACATTTTCTATGAAGGGTTTGCAAAAAAAGTCATGTTTTGTACATGGAGGACAAAACGCTGAACAACGGTTCAACCACACTGACAAGTGAAAGGGCAGAAAGTGACAAAGATCTTTCTGAGCAACAGAAGTTAAGAATAGAAGAAATCATCAGTCAAATAAATTGGAAGTTTAGCATCAAATTGTCTGCAGATTTAAATAGGAACAGGTTCCTGCTTCAGTGTCAAGTGCACAATAATGCAGCCTATAACAAGCTGGAATATTAACAGGCGTGTTGCTTAAGCAAAGCCATTATTAAAACCTCAACGATAGAAATAAAAAGTTAGTGTAGTGTTAGTTCTATTTTAATTGGATTACAGAATATCAGTTTAAACCTCCTCAATCTAACCAGTGAGTAGACTGCAGAGGGCACAAAGCAAAACGGCCTCCAAGTTTATTTTGAGCCCAAATCCTTATATATCCAATCCAAATATATATATATATATATATATATATATATATATACACAACACAAAGAGAAACAGCAGCAACGCCGTGCCAGTGTATTGCACTGTGTTTTATTTACCAGTATTTCAGTACGCCTTTTTTTCTGTCTATCTGTGTCTCAGATGTTTAACATAATGAAGCACCACTCTGCTAACCTGACCAGCAGCATGACAAAGAAGGCAGACAAAGATGAACCCTTAGAGCTGAAAGAGTAAGGACACATTACACCAATCATTTAAACTTATTCCAGAGAATGTTTTTAAATTTCTGATATGTTTGTTTTCCCTTTAGGTTCTTTGGACCCTACAGTATGGATGTAGTAGCCAGCACAGCCTTCAGTGTCGACATAGACTCGCTCAACAACCCCTCGGACCCTTTTGTCACTAACATCAAGAAGATGCTGAAGTTTGACCTTTTTAGCCCTCTCTTCCTCATTGTTGGTACAGAAATCATTTTATAAAATGCAGCTATTTATAATGTTGTCCAGCTGGTAATCCAAAAATATCTGTGTTGTGAATGTTTACAGTCACGGTCTGCCCTGTGTCCTTGATAAGTGTGTTGCTTTCTGCTTGATTCCAGCTTTTTTCCCCTTTATGGGTCCAATTCTTGAGAAGATGGAGTTTTCCTTTTTCCCTACGTCTGTCACAGACTTCTTTTACGCTGCACTGAAGAAGATCAAGTCTAACCGAGAGTACAGCAAGCAAAAGGTATGACTGTCTGTGCCTGTGCATCCACATCTCTTTGCATCAGCAGATGCAGAACTACAATCACAGCTATTCTCATACTACTTTTAGAGTCGAGTGGATTTCCTTCAGTTGATGATTGACTCCCAGAAAAACAATGGCCTTAGTAATAACGAACCAAATAAAGGTGACACACACACACAGCCATGTACAGTATCTACACACACATAAAAGCACAACTAAAAGCTATTCTAAATCTATCTCCTTGCTATCTCCCCAGGTTTAAGCGATCATGAGATTCTTTCTCAAGCAATGATTTTCCTCTTTGCTGGCTACGAAACAAGCAGCAGCTCTCTCACCTTCTTGGCCTACAATCTGGCGATGAACCCTCATGTCATGAAGCGGCTGCAGGAGGAGGTCGACTCCACCTTCCCGAACAAGGTGCGTTGGGAGTGGGAAGAGGACAACATTTGAGGTTGCAGGAAGGCCTCAAAATAATCCATTTAAAGCTGCTTTCATTATTTTTTGGCCACTTGGGGGCAGTTGAGGTTATAGATTTGATATATAATCACTATATTAAGTGCTTATTTTTAAATCCAGCAGGCACAGAGCAACATTAATTATCATAGGGGGTTGTGTTTCTGCCCACCTGATGAATGTAATCACTTTACTTTTAGCTGTGGTTTGACTTCCACAAACTCTTGAGAGAAGTATCCGGGTCATTAGCGGTTAGTTGTGTGACGCTGAAATTACGCTTCCTTGTGCTGCAAAGGAGTGAGCGTGTACTTGGATACTCTCAGCCTAGAATCGCAGCGATGTTTATTTGTATCTCCAGAGAAGCATAATTATTAAGGATTATGTGATCATTCTCTAGGTGTGTTATAACGACTGGCCCCTTTCACATTACACTTAGTCGTATTATTTATCATTAATATTTTGACATTTCTTGCAGAGAGGGTTCCTACCACTCTCATATATTTACAGAAAATGTAAGGCTACAGCCGGCAGCCGGTTAGCTTAGCATAGATCTGGAAACGGGAAAACCGCAAGCCCCTGTAAAATCACAACTTAACGTTTCTTAATGTTGATTAAACAAACAAGGTAAAAAATATGTGTACATTTTAGTGAGCATTAGAGGTCCTGGTAGGCAAATTTTTTTTATTTTTGGTCAAGCATTTATGCTAAGCTAACTGGTTGCTGGCTGTAGTGTCATATTTTCCAGACAGACATGATGAGACATCAGTCTTCTGATCTAAACCTATAAAGGACGGTAACAGTGTTTTTTAAACCTCAGCACCTCCATCAACCATCAATGTATTCCCTCAGGGATTCTAGTAGCTCCTAACTTTGCCCAATTTAACAGAGTGTCTCTGTGTTTGAGTAGGGTCCCGTTGAGTACCAGGCTCTGATGCAGATGGAGTATCTAGACAGCGTCATCAACGAGTCTCTCCGATTGTACCCCATTGCCCCACGTCTGGAGCGTGTGGCCAAGGCGACTGTGGAGATAAATGGTATTGTGATTCCAAAAGATATGGTTGTCATGGTACCAACATGGCCGCTGCACCGGGATGCTAGTCTGTGGCCCGAGCCCGAGGAGTTCAAACCTGAGAGGTATAGAAAGGATTCATATGTTTAGGTTTACCAAAAGTGCAGCAGAAAGGACCTGAGCTCTGCAGGCAATTGCCTCATTTCTGTTATTGATACATTGTGTGTGTGTGTGTGTGTGTGTGTGTGTGTGTGTGTGTGTGTGTGTGTGTGTGTGTGTGTGTGTGTGTGTGTGTGTGTGTGTGTGCGTGCGTGCGTGCGTGTGTGTATGTGTGTGCATCCTCAGGTTCAGCAAGGAAAACAAGGAGTCTATTGATCCCTACACATACATGCCTTTTGGGGCAGGACCAAGGAACTGCATCGGGATGCGATTTGCTCTGGTGATGATGAAACTAGCAATGGTGGAGATCCTGCAGAGGTTCAGCTTCTCTGTGTGTAAGGAGACTGAGGTGAGACCACACTGATTGTTATTGCTTTTTTATGGTGAATGAATAATCATATTTTATGGCGTATTGCTGTCCAAATTTTATTTATTGCTAGTTTGATTGTTGATATTGAGGCTTATATTATGCCAAAGATAGCCAATCAGGGTGTTGCAAAGGTCTTGAAGCCTTTTTTACCCTTTGTGATACTGCCAGCTGTTTGTATGTTTCATTCATTGTTGACTTTGTTCACAACTCTTTTCTCTTCACATGTAATTTCCTGTCAGATCCCCTTTGAGATGGATATCCAGGGCCTGCTGATGCCAAAACGACCAATCAAACTTAAGCTGGTGTCACGTTCTGAATCCTCAAACTAAAAAGAATGAACGAGATAAAGGATTATGAACATTTCCATGTTTGTAATGGTAGCCTAATAGTACAGTTGTGTGTACATCTGTATCAGTTCGTTCTCTTTTTTGTTCCCATTAAAGCTTGCACCAATATTCATCCTAAACTAAGTGACAAATGGATAATTTCTTAAGCCTGTGTTAATAAAGGATAGTTTGGGTTTTCCTCATGGGCACTGTCATTCTTATATGTGATTTGATCATTGGAACAGCAACATGCAACTTACCGGGGCTACAAATGATCAACATTTGGCTGTACAACAGAGGCTTGAAAATATAAAATACAACATGTAAAAATACGAGGGAAATTTATTTCCCAGTCAGTCACACTTGGTCATAAGAGATGAGGTCAGGTGAAATGACAAAATAACAAAAAACATCTTGCAATACACAGTAACACAACAGCACCACCCACTGTTGTCTCGTTGCCTAATCATGCAGTTAAATCAACACTTCTCTGATAACAAAAGCTCTAACAAAGGAAGTACTAATATGTATTGCAGGCTGACTGCACAGGCTTTCATTATATCATGCAAGTGTTTGCATATGTCTTTCCACCCTCTGTAACTGTAGGACCGAAATTTAAGAAAAAGAAAATATGTTTTATTCAAGTATCAGCGCAGGCAGTGAGTAAATGTTTTACAAGATATTTCAATAACAGAGTGCATTAAGTGGCCTACTGTGACTGTTATAATTACTGTGTGTGCCGGTCTCTCTGGATGTTTAATATCACAACAGTGCCCTCATGTGGAGGATCTGTTTTCATTCATTTATTGCCCGTGTGTTCCTGCTACTTCATAGATCCATTATCCGCGTTTTTCAGCCATCTTGTTCTTTCCATGTTTATAAACAGAGGGTAAAGATAAAAAAATAAATAAATAAATGAAAAGAAAAAATCTGAGGTGGGCAAACTACATTGCAGACACCACATGTTCTTGGAGATTGAGGAACATTTCACAGGTTATATCTGCTGAAATCTGTGATATTACACCAGACATGTCAATTAAATGCACCATTTTGAGGTACTTTGGTTAGGCACCCACAATTTAGGTTAAAATAACAACATAATGAACCGTAATCCACTTGGGTATGTTTTCAGTGTATTTTTGTAACTTTGTAATTTATCCATTTATTTTCATTTTTTATTTAATTCACGGAACCATTTGCACCGATTTAGATTCATTCAGATCTGCAATCCAGGAAGGACACGACAGTAAAAGACTGTATTGAATGAGCAGTTCTGAATAATAACACAGTAGATACATCTTGAGATACTACTGAACACAACCTGCAGTTTCCTGGTGTGACGACAATACCTGCAGCCTATCGGCAGAGGTGCCCAGATGTGGTGTTCAGGAAAGAGAACCTGCAGTCACTTTTTTTAATGTTCGGTTGTAATTCCGTGTCAGTGAGCGGTAATGTAAATTTATACTTCTGATGTAAACATAATTAGTCCCACAGGTTATTTTAAATAGCATTGCCTGACATGGATTTTCTCTAATTGTAAAATAACATGAATTTAAGGCAACATATCACTGCACTGTAGCCGTTTTGGTGTCTCTTATATTTGTCTATTTTTTTTTTCTCGGTTTATTCCATTTTATTTTCTTCTTCATTGTGTTTTTAAATATTGTTCTTATGTTTCTTTGCCTCAGATAAAGCAATTTAAAACGTTTCAGTGTTTAAAATATGCTATGCAAACATAATGATCTCCTAAATCTACTTCATCGACATATTTAAAAATCTGTTCATCTGGGGATTAAGCAGACGGATTTCAGCTGAAATGTTTTGAAAAATCTGGGTGCAGTTCGATTGTCGGAAGGTTACGAAGAGGTCCTGAACGCAGCACCAGTCCCGTTCCTGCGGTGACTCCAGTCCCGTTCTTGCACCGACTTGGACTCCATGTTGTTCCGACAGCCACGGAGCGAACAAGTGCCCTGGCCGAAAACTCTCACGTTGCAACTTTGTGTGTGCGAGAGAAGTAAAGTGTGTGTGTGCGTGTGTGAGTGTGTTGACCCTCCTGAAAGAAGATGGCAGACTACCGGGAAGACACCGGAGCTCGAGCCCTGCTTGCTTTACAGTCGGCACCATGCAGTCCCGTGCGCGTCGCGGTGACCTCGCACTCCTATCACCATCCCTCGCTCGCCCTCTTGGGTCCTCCGATGATGGATGCCCGCGCCGACGCCGGGATGTTCCCCATGCGCCTCGCTTGTCCTCCTCAGCAGGCCCTGGCCAGACTCGAGGGCCGGGACTTTGAGTTTGTGATGCGCCAGAGGACGGTCACCATAGGCCGGAACTCGTCTCATGGCTCCGTGGACATCAACATGGGTCACTCGAGCTTCATTTCCAGGCGACACCTGCAGATCACATACGACGAGACGAACGGTTTCTCCCTCCGGTGCTTGGGCAAGAATGGCGTGTTCGTTGACGGGGTGTTCCAGCGGAGAGGGGCGCCGCCGCTGTCGCTACCCAGAGAGTGAGTGTTAGCATAGCCGCTACCGACAGGCTAATTATGGTAACACGGAGTGTGGTTGTTGGCTGGGCTACCCAAACTTTACTGTTCAGTGTAAGCATTGACCTACTGTTGGACAAACTGCCTCAGAGACAGTCATGACATATTTTGTGTCCCCTTTAAAGCCCCCCCCCCCTTAGTGGACACCGGGCGGCTGATTAAAAATTTAAAAACAAAATCTATAAAATGTTATGTGGGCTTTGTGAACACATAACTGAATAATTGTTTTTGCCGATGTACGTAGCTTTACAAATGTATGACGTTCTCCTTATTAAAACAGACAAACCGGAGACACATTCTGACAGGGGTACAAAGTTAGTCATGCCACCCCTAATGAGAGCGGTTTGATTTGGTCCGATCGGGTGTAGCTTCGGTTTAAGTGCACGTTAACCTTGGTTTGGTCTGGGAAGCTGTAACATAACACGCTAATATGTGTCCACCTGAGCTGTTAAATTATTTTATTTTTGTATCCGTCTGTAGGACCCCCTCCAGGAAACCTTTTACCCCACTTTGTAAACCAGTGAATTAACCTAGCTAGCTTGTCTTAGCAGTTAGCAAATTTAGCTTCATTTGGCCTACCAACAAGCAAAAGCTAGTTAACAAATGTTAAAACAAACGTAAGGTTCCTATGATATGTTGCACGTAGTTGTGTTGTCATGTTGTGGTAGACCTGGACTTTCTAAAATAGCCGAACATTTAGTCTCATGTGTCTGTAGGTATAGGTCGTAACAGTTTCAGGGTGATTATGTGAGCGTCAATGTTGGCTAGTTTTGAAGCTGCTAGCCAACCGGTCGCCGTCACGTTAACCTTTATGTAAACAAACGCACCCCTCAGTTCACGAGTCTTGTAAGCAATAGTGCGTTTGTTTTGTATTGAAACTTGAAATGCGTTTGTTTTTTTATCAGGAAGTTTGAATATTGTTTTACTCCAACTGTTGCACCACTGTCGAGGCAAACATATTTTGCCTTCACTGGTTCGTTTAATTCGGTGGCAATCTCAAACTGAAAGCTTTGACTTTGTGTGTGTGTGTGTGTGTGTGTGTGTGTGTGTCAATCACGGAAGGGGGGGGGGGGGTGTTATCCTCTCTGATTGGCTGTCAGGACTGTTTGGGGGCGTGTCTAGCATTGGGCAGGAAGTATAGGCTGAAATGACATCCTCATTGCAGGAGCACATGGAGTAAACACAGGACTCAAAAACCAAGGCCATATCCAACACAGCCATGTTCACAGCATTACAAAGCTAGCTGGGGAACTGTGTTGAGCTCAGTCTGAACCCTCTATAACTGTAGAAGAGGGCAATGAGTCATTTTAGTTATCCTGGTACATTCACAGGAGTTATACATAATATTATTTTACAGCTTTGAAACACAATGGATTAATTAGGACACTGCTTTGCAGAAAGATACATTAATATCAGCTAATGTCTTCAGATTGTTGGGAGTAAAAAATTGAGCACAACACAAAACAGTTGCTTGTATTCGCCCCCTTCAAGTCATCTGGAGACTGCCAATTATTAGTTTTCTTTACAGAACTTCTCAAGCTCTGTCCAGTGTCACTAGGACCTCGTGTCATTTCCTGTCTCAAATTTCAGATTGGGCTGATGTCTGAAGACATTAACGTTGTTGTTATTTATGTATAGGTTTTCCCTATTGTTTGGGGTCATTGCCTTGCCGTACAATAGTTCTCCTAAGTCATAGTACTCCTTTAGGCTGAAGCAGATTTTCTTTATGTCTCTGTTTTTGCATTTTACCAACCCTCTTACCTTTCAAGCCTTCAATAGCTTGCAGTGGTGAAGCATTCACACAGCTGGCTATGATGTTGGGGATGATGTGCAAAAATGGTAAATTGTGGTCCCATTAAAAGGTTCTCTATGTGACATTCAGAACATCAATATAGCTGCAAACAACTGTTTGCTATGTAAAGATATGGTGGAGTAATGGCATCCTGAGCAGAGAATGGTGTGTGTGTGTGTGTTGTACTCTGAGCTTCTCTGTGCTTTGTTTATGTAGCTGTCCGGCTCTAGTGCATGTTAGTGCCTCTTGGTCTCCGTTTGTGTGTCCCACTGGCTAGCTATGACCACCGCTCTGCATTGAGCTCATGCAGTGGTTACCGCTGATCACGCCGTCCCAACCGATGGCGCTGCGGAAGTCTAACCCCCCCCCCCCCCCCCCCCCAGTTTAACACTGTTAGCTCTCAGCCCTGTTGTCATTGTTTGCACTGTTCGTTCTGTCAGCTTCGTTCGCTTTTAGCTGCTGTCTTAGCCATCGCCATGTTGAGAGCCGTGTGGATACAATCTCTCAATCATAGATTTGCTCTGAATTCCATAAAGACCTCCTTTAAACCTTTTTCCACTTTGTCTCAGTCTCTCACACAGAACACTATTCAAATTGTCATGCGAGTTCTTTGAACAGTGGCTTTCTCTTAGCTACCCGGGCGTACAGCTGGGACTGGTGAAGGAATTAAGCAAACAAATCGTTGTATGCACATTCTCTTCCATCTCAGCTGTGGGACCCTGAAGCTCCTTAAGAGTTGCCACAAGTCTTTGTCCTCTCTCACTAGAGCTCTTCTTGCATGGACAGCCACTTGTTGAGGAGGGCCTGTTCTCGGCAGAGACAGCTGTGAGCAAACTGTACATGGGTCCAGTATTGGAGAAGCAGCTGCAAAAGTCAAATTATAGAGAAACGATGGAACACAGACTGGTTTAACTGTCTGAAACTGCTTACAAAATCTTTGTGGTCCTGTGTTGATGCTTTTTTTTTTTTCATTTGTTTGTCTCTGCAGGGAGGTCTTGGCCTGAGCTCAGCTCCCCTAGAATTAGTAGGGATTCAGTTTATTGCTTAAAGACACAAATGATCATATTTGGGCAGATAGGACGGTTGCAGTCACAAAGACTTAACTTCAGTGATTATGCAACCTTGCTGCCTAAACCTGCTAAAAAACATTAACTACTTACATTAGTTATTACGTTTCCAGAGTCAACACACGTATAGTTATTTTAACGTTTTTTTTGTTTGAACTAACTTGTTCCTGACTGATCCTTGCTTTTATTGAGAGAGTTGTCCAGACCTGCTTAAAGAAGACGAAATGCTGGTTAAAGGATGTCGTGTTAGGTCTACACCAGACTAGTTCTTTGCCCACAAAAGGTGTCGGCTAAAGACATTGTACATATTAACAACAAACCTCTATAGTTAAGAGGAAAGTGTCATTGCTTAATGATATGATATTTCTAAATAAAACACAAGCTTCTTGTCACGTGTGGTAGACTTGTTATCCACTATGTATAATTCAAACATATAATTGTGAAGTTCATACTTGTTATAAGTTGAGTTGTTGAGTCTTGAGACTTCTTCTGAGTAAAGTGCTCAGAAAAATGGAAATTTGAACGTACAACTGGGCAAATTCCATCTGCTGAGGAAAGTCATGTGATATGATTCAAAGCTTCAGATTAGAATTCAACATGTTAAATTGTATAGGAGTCAATGC
Organism: Leptoclinus maculatus; assembly: GCA_032191485.1. Taxonomy (NCBI): domain Eukaryota; kingdom Metazoa; phylum Chordata; class Actinopteri; order Perciformes; family Stichaeidae; genus Leptoclinus; species Leptoclinus maculatus. The sequence goes on from JAVDOI010000009.1 coordinate 22,133,146, forward strand.
ACTAATCTGTCTTTGTCTCTGTCGGTCTTGTCTCCCACCATCGCTCCCTCCGGCCGTCCTGCTCTCTAGGTGTGTGTTTCGTTTTCCCAGTACAGTCATCAAGATCCAGTTCATGTCACTCCTGCAGCCGGAGGAGCACAGAGAGAGGGATCAGGCCTCTCTTCCCCCCCGCCCGCTTCTGCCCCACATTTCCCCCCTCAAAATCAGCATTCCCACAATGCAGCAGCATGAAGAGCACATCAGGGCTTTTGGCTCGCCGCTGCCCTCGCCCACAGGTACCATCAGGTAAGAAGAGACCCACAGACACACACGATCATATGAACAACAACAGGTTTACACTGATAAATGCAAACACAGCATGTTATCTGATGTACACGTTTCATAAATATAGACCAGGTTTGGCAGGAGGGGTCAGTGTTTCTTACTTATAAACTGTTCCTTGTAAACAACTTTCCAGTTTAACAAAAACACCAACCACTTCCTGATTACAGCTTCTTCATTTTGAGGATTAGCTGATTTCCTTTTCATTATGATGGTAAACTGACAATCTGATGACATCACCCTGGAAGTTAGGAAATCAAAATCAAGCAATCTACTAATACTGTTGCAGCCATAATACTAATTCAATCATCCTGCTTAGAGTTGCTCTATCAAGCAAACATCAGTTTATTCCATTTTGACACCTTGACTGAAAATCTATTTAAAAAGCAGCATTTTATAACTCGTGTCTTTGCATGGTGGTGTGATAGATCATACATTAAGTGTTTTAGGTCTATCGCAGTACACAAGCGGTTTACTTTCGTCTGTGCATGTTTATTCACGTGTAAGCAACCGCAAACACGTGAGGCTTTGTTTCCTTTGGTTATTTGTCCAATTGTGACCCACAGGCCTGCACTGTTTTCACCAACCACAAACCATATCAGCTCACTTTCACTGATAATCTCCTGTCTAGTTGAAGGAGTATTCATCAGCTGCTGCAGTGTTTCCGTTGTGGTGGAAACCTGCACTCTAAAAAGCCGTGATGGCACATGTTTGAAAATCACTGCTCTATAAATGTACACAGCATGTGCTACAGGCAGAGCATGCTGGTGCTGATTGTGCCCTCTGGTGGCCTTTAATGGTCTCTGCATCACACGTCCCCACCAATGTCAGCTTGTGTGTGCCTGCCTTATATGGAATGGCTGCAGCTTCGAGGCGTGTGATTGGCTGTCGGGCAGATTGTTTTGCCTGTAGGCCATTTTTCCGTCCATTCGCGGTTTCCTTTTCAGAGCCCCCACTCAGCCCTCTGCTCCGGTTCTCTCGCACATGGACAAACACACAACACACTCGCGCAGAGTGAAGACGCTCGCTCAGACAGCTCTCCACCAACTCTCACTGTGGCCTTTTTTTTCGGGCAGGTTGTTGTGCCACCTTCCTTGACAGTATCCACATACAGTACATACAACAGAAGACGAGGATTGTGTAAAAGCACATGCCTCCACTTAAACACCAACGGTGTCTCTTCACAGGGTGGTAAGAGTCACCTTTCCTGTTTGGCAACTGAAATGAACTGTATACAGTAACATTCTTCTGCCCCGGCCATGTACACATGCAGAGCTGTTGTTTTAACAGCGCCAGAGGAAAGCAAAGACGATCCTTTTCTCCCTCATGGCGGCACACGTGGCTTTTAATGAAATTTATGGATATAGATTTACAGACACAATCCTGTTTTGATTAGGGCTGAACAATGATTCAACAATGTGTCGACGTCGCAATATGGCCTGCAATCTTTAAATCGCAGGAGGCAAAATGTGTCAAAATAAAACTTTAAATGAACTATTGTTGCGCTGCGGAGACGTCCCGGCCTACACATCATATTCTACAGACTGAAGAAAACTTGAGCAACATTAGTTTCTTGTTGTCTTCATTCATTTTTCAAAGCTGAGCTTACAGAGTGACTTGCAAAACAGAGTCTGCAGCCTAGTTCCCCCAGCCAAAAAACACAAACATATTCTCTCTCTCTCTGTGTGTGTGTGTGTGTGTGTGTGTGTGTGTGTGTGTGTGTGTGTGTGTGTGTGTGTGTGTGTGTGTGTGTGTGTGTGTGTGTGTGTGTGTGTGTGTGTGTGTGTGTGTGTGTGTGTGTGTGTGTGTGTGTGTGTGTTTTACTATCTCTGTATCTTCGGCTCTCTGTTGCTAAAGGCAAATCAAAGCACACACACTCTCCGAGAAACCAGTGTTTACTTTACTAACAGAAGCAGGTGTGTGTTGTATAAGTTACTGTGTTTTCCTTGTGTTGTGTCTCTCAACAGCACCAGATAAAACCTAGTTAATCATTAACATACTTTTGAGTATTTTTCTCAATGCTGTGTGTTTTATGATGTGTTAAGAACGCCCCGGATCTGAGCTGTTATCATTTTTCCAAATGTACCTCGTGTGTGTGTGTGTGTGTGTGTGTGTGTGTCTCTCTCTGTTTGTCTGTCTGTCTGTCTGTCTGTCTGTCATCATATGCTGAAAGGATTATATTATATTCAAAATACCAATTTTTATTCTGTATTAGTTTAAAACGACACTTGATCTTTCAAATTACAGTACAATTAACATGTACAATAAGACAATTAGAAAGACAGAAAGTCTTTGTGGATTTTATTTGTGTCTATTTATTTTTTGCAACCTATTAAGATTTACAGAAAATACCGATCAATGTTTTTATTTTCTTTATTTGACATGAGTGCAGTATTAGCCACATTTCATTAAAGTTTGTAGTCTTCTGTACGTTTGTGTAACGGTTTATTCGTGATTCTAGGAGTTTTTATCACTAATTTGGGCTCTGTGTCGGGGTGACAAAGGGACGTTTCAGAATGTGATTTGTATTGAATTGGAGGCTTCAGGATGACATTTATAAAACGCGTCTGCTGGACGTTCCAAAGGTCTGCCCGAGTGAGACTCTGTTGACAGACTCCTTCCTCTCTTCTCCAGTGTTCCTAACTCCTGTCCGGTTAGTCCACGAGGGGCTGGGTCATCAGGGTATCGCTCGTATGGACGCAACGTGACCTCCGACCTCCAGTTAGCAGCTGAATACGCTGCCAAGGCTGTTTCTGAGCAGAGACGAAGCATTGTCGAGCAGAGAGGTGGGGGAAGTGAGCAGCGGGGGGAGTCGGCCGGTGGAGACAGCCCCAAGGTGAAGACCCAGTAACATCAACAATAAGTTAACCGAGTACATCATTGAGAATTGTAACTTTCAAAGGGGTTTCTTGTACAATATGGGCTTGCCGATGTGTGGATATTAATACCTTTGCCTTTTTTTTTTTGTCAAGGACGAGTCCAAGCCACCTTATTCCTACGCACAGCTGATCGTCCAGGCCATCTCTTCTGCCCCGGACAAACAGCTGACTCTCAGTGGCATCTACGCCCATATCACCAAACACTACCCCTACTACCGCACTGCAGACAAGGGCTGGCAGGTAGAAATTGTGTCCTAAAATATTAGTCATGTTTAAGCTTTCTTTATACAAGCTCCGAGCACGCATGCGTTTGTGCTCAATGTGCGGTTCGTTGCATTATTCTCCAAAACGCGAGAGGGCTCACAAATGAAATGTACTGTGAAGAAGCCAGCAGATACTGTGTGTAAAGAGTAGGACAGTCCAGTATTAAATGCATTATAGTTAGAAAGAAACAAAGGTTGAGTATCCTGTACACAATCTGATTTGGCTGGCAAAATATTTACTCAAATGTCAATATTTTTAAGATCTCCGGTTTCTAAAGAATTTAAAAACAAACTAGCCTTCTTTGTGAACTCCCTAGACAATATTCATTTTATCAGCGAATGTTTGCGCACGCATAGTTCCAACAATTCAGAGGTGCGCGACCAAGCGCAGTGACCACTTGCAGAGCCTTCTAGCACGACGCCATTACGTCACTTACCTCGTGCCGGCTTCACTACAGCGAGTACAAACCTCAGCTTTAGGCTTCTGGGAGAAATTCTGTCTAATTGATATTTCTGTGTGACAGTGACAAAACAATTCATTTTGCCTCCCTGCAGAACTCAATAAGACACAACCTGTCTCTCAACCGCTACTTTCTCAAAGTGGCCCGTTCTCAGGATGAGCCCGGGAAGGGGAGTTTTTGGCGAGTAGATTCTGCTTCTGAGAGCAAGTTAGTGGAGCAAGCCTTCAGGAAAAGACGGCAAAGAGGGGTGGCTTGCTTTAGGACGCCGTTCGGACCGCTCTCTTCGAGGTAAGCTGAGGCCTTCAGCTGCATGGGTGCACACACACACACACACACACACACACACACACACACACACACACACACACACACACACACACACACACACACACACACACACAGGCTCAGTCGCTTCTGATTCGACTGTTAACCCTTTCTCCCTTCTCTCTGCTTCTGCTCCTGGCTATCATTTGATTGGATAGAACAAAGTAAGTCTGATTTCTAGGTCAATATATTCAGCAGCAGGCACTGGCAGTCAGGGAGCTCTGTATGTTATAAGAAGTCTCTTGATGTATTCATTGATTTCTTTGGTCTTTCTCCCTTTTGCTTCTGTCTCTCTTCACCCTCTTCCTTCTTTTTTCCAGGAGTGCTCCTGCATCCCCAACCCACCAGGGACTTCTTTCTCCTCCATCTAGCGGGCTGCAGACTCCTGAATGTCTGAGTAGAGACGGCTCTCCTATCTCCCACGACCACCACGAACTGCTGGCTAACAAACTGGCATCTGTACCTGAGTATAGGTATTCTCAGAGTGCCCCAGGTAAGCTTTCACAAAAAACACACACACGCATGAAGGCTTTCACATGCCCTACTGAACAGGTGAAATGGTTGTTTGTGTCTCTGCGTAGGATCTCCAGTCAGTGGTCAGCATGTCATCATGGCTGCACCCGCTCACCCGACAGGCCAGGGGAAAGCCCTCGCTTTCCTTCCAGGCGGCGGCGGCGGTGGCCAAGTCCAGCCCATCCACATCCTCCAGAACCCCAATCAGTCCTCTATCACCATGGTGCGGGTGGTCACCAGTGCCCCTCCATCTTCCAACCCTGCTAATGGGTACAGCGCCCTCTCTGTTGGAGGAGCAGAGGGCAACACTGAGCTCAGAGGTACAGCCACGGGAATCTCTTTAAGAAGTGCTCTGATACATTACTATCTAATCATTAAATACGTTGATCTTACGACAGATAAGATGTAGCATGATTGAAAACCACCCTGGGACTTGCAAAGGGGTTTGATGCGAGCAGGAAACATTTGAACACAAATATAGTTCCAGAGAATCTGCTGATGCTGTTGGACTTCAAGACACTTTTTTAAATGTATTGCTGTCACCTGCTCCCTCAGTTTGTATCAGGATGTCGCCACTGCACTGACTCAAAACAACATCAGGTGTCTAATGTAGAGCTTGAAGCTCTGACCCATGTGTACTCGCGTTATGGACACCGAGAAAATTGGTCGACGCAGATGGTGACGTCTTTGTTTACAATGTACTTGCACCTTTGAGTCCGGTGCTGCTTTTTACACGTGTTGATTGTGCGTTTGTGTTTCCATCAGAAGCCCAGCTGACCAGAGAGCGAGTGATCCAGACCGTGGACAGTGTAGTGCAGGGTGGGGACGGGCGAAACCTGGTCCTCGGTTTACATCAGCTTCCTGTTCGTCCTGTTACTCAGAATGGCAAACACACCGCTGTTGCCACAGCAACCAGTCATGGCAATGCATCTGGTAAGATTTTTCAGCAATCAATGACCACTCAGGATGATAAATATAAAAAGTAATAGTATAGTACGTCATCAAAATATAATAAAAAGTCATAGTATTCCAGAAAAAATGTCATAAAAATGTCATTAAAAGTAATGGTGGTGTCAAAAAATATGTCATAAAAATTCATAATGTATAAGAAGTCGTAGTATAATAAGTGACAAAAAAATTACTAAAAACTCGCAGTATAATATGCCATAAAAGTGACATAAAAATGTCATGGTATAGAATGTCAAAGTCATAAAATCTTGAGTATAGTATGACTAAAAACGTCATAAAAAAAGTCATCAATAAGCCAAAGTAAAGTGTTTTAAATATGTCTTAATAAAAGTGATAGTATAGAATGTCTAAAAAAGCCATAAAAACATCATAGTATGATGATGCACAGTATAGTATAAATGTCATAACAAAGTAATAATGTAGTGTGTGGAAAAAAGAAAAAGAAAAGTCAGTATATCAAAGAAAATCATAGTCAGTGAAGCATTTCACAAAATGTTAAAGGCATTATATAGTATGACATAATAAATCTCATGGTATATGATGTCATAAAGTCATAATATACTATTTAACAAAAAGATATAAAAAGTCGGTGTAGTATTTTACAAGATGTAAAAAAACAAAACATCCAGTAGTGTGTGTGTGTGTATATGTATATGTGTATATATATATATATATATATATATATATATATATATATATATATATATAAATTCAAATAGAAAAATAAGAGATGGGGGTTTAGGCATCCAGATACTTACTTCACCTTACTTTTTGTTTAAATTCTCTTTATGCTCTTCCAGGCCTGAGTAGTCCTCTCCAGATCCTGGCTGCCCAGGCCTCCAGCTCCCCTCCAGTGCTGGTGAGTAGACAGCCCAGTGCAGAAACTTTAGCTGAGCCCCAGGCCAAGCGGCCGAAGATGGAGGACGAGGGTGGGACTGAACCTGCTCAGCATCAAGTCACGCCTGCTCAGCAGCCCGTCATCGTGGCCATGACATCACAAACCCACGACCCGAGGAAGTAAAAGCCCGGGGCCTCTAACCAGGTACCCGACGGACCGCCTCCTGATGGTCCCCTAACTGCTTTGCCTTTTATACTCATTTGATATGACTGCAGCCGCCACGGCCCAAAAAATGTACAGGCAGCCTCTCTCGACAGAAGGGAATTCAATTCTAAGGAACATATTTTTTTGGTCGAAAAATAGATAAAAAACCTTTCAATTACATTCTGAATTTAAAAAGCAAGTAAATCTTTCAGGACTTTTTCAGCTTTACAGTCTTTTTAATGTAATCCATCGCTCACTGACGACACACGTAAGGATATTGAGCTTATAAGAGCATTATGCATTTTACAATCATTTCAGCACTACTTTTACTATGTGAATGTTGGATAATATCTCAGATACAACCTTTCCTCTAGTCGATGGAGGAGATGCATCACTTACTGTCACTCTCAGGCCAAAGAACTCCTGCACTTCTGATTAGTCATTGCCTGATTTAAAAACCAGGGGATGTGTGTTCAGAGATTTGAAATGGCCGGCATTTATAGAAGAAACTGTGACGATCAGAGTCGATATATTGTGCGTCTTCACACAACAGTGGACAGGGAGGACTTAGCTGCGTATACCCAGACCACTAATAGGGCTTGGGAGACTGTTAAGAATATGATTGTACTCTTCATAAGGCGATTCTTACTGAAAAAGATTCTCTTAATAAAAGAAAATATATTAATATTAAGGCCCAGAATGTGAGGTGTCTATCCTTCTTGCACAAACAGAAAGGAATGGGTATTGTTTTTTTGGGAGGAAATCCAGGAATAACAAACATGGACTTTGAAGTTTTTTGCTTCACAACTCGGTTTGGTTTTTTAGTGTGAATGTCCTCCGATTCAAGAGGATCCGGGTGATCGGACAGCAGAGAAGGGCAAAAAAAAAAAAAAAAAGAGGCAACTATTTGGAGTTGATTGAAGTGGAGCTAACCTAATGTAGACAAACTGATTGTTTTAATTTTTTTTTCTCGTTTCAGTAGTGGTAAAAGGAGAAATGGAACAGCCTGTGTGTACAGTTTTGTTTGTGTTAGCACAGGAAAGCATTATTGTAATAATCCTTAAAGCCTTAAATATTTCTACATTTTATTTTAACCTTTAGAAAGCTTTTACCTTTTTTTTTTTTTTTAGATAGTTAACACAGCGCTTCATTAACAGAACGTGATCGGCAACACTACAACGGTGACAGTTTTGTTGCATCAGTTTTATGAGGGGAAGGGGGCGGGACCAACACACGACCACAGATTTCAACAGCTCTCGTCTTGTTTTCGTTCTTTCTGTACGGTACTTCTCACATATTTTCTACTCTTTTGCTTTCAATTCCCCTGAAATACATGAACCTTTCTCCCAATCTACCTCTCCTCCGTGAGCAGTTTCTGTCTTTGCAGTCTCTACAGAGGCATCAAGCTTTTTTTTAGCAATTCCTGTCACAGACATTGCCCTCATTAGACATCTTTCAGCACTTTCTCTCTCACCCTCCCCCCCCCCCCCCCCCCCCCACACTCTAATCTCTCATTCTCACTCTGCCTTTAGCTTTTCTGAATGTCCTCGCTCGGGCCTCACTTTTAGCTGGCGATCAGGCCCACTTTGCGAAAGATTTCAGTGATTGTTGTTGCACATTTAGAAAAATAAAAAACAAAAAAAGATACGTAATGATTGTATGCTGCTCTATCTGCTAAATGACAAAGCTATTTAGAAGGTATTTTTTCGGATTTTGGAGAAAAGAAAAAATATTTTGCTATATGTAAAAACAGCTACCGTCAATACGTAAACATTCTGGAAATAGAGAATATATGTATTTTTAAATGTTCCTGTTTTTGTGATTTGTTCAAATGTGTAGCACAAATTAAAATTCCTCATTGACTTAAGGATTACGTCGTCTTCTCTTGTGTGACCAGGTGTCGGCCATGTTGGGTCTCTCCAGTCTCTTTCACATTGTTGTTGTTCCATTTGGTATCCAACCATCTTTATTCTTAGGTACCATCATTGTCACAACAGTATAAATAATGACCAGGAAGAATAGACATGCATGAGATCATTTGCATACAAATTTTAAAACTCACAAAAATAAAAATGTTGTTACTGCAAAAAAACCTACCAATTAAAAGAGGAGAGTAAAACAAAGCTGATGGAGCAAAACAATGTTCAGACTGATTCACAAGAAATACAAATCAAACCAAACGGTGTAACAATAATGCTGAAACGATTAGTCAATTAGTTTTCAACAGTCAGATAAAGATATTGGCGTGTTTAACTTCTAAATACTTGTAAATGTAATCTTTTGGTTTTGGACGGACACGCTGGGCATTTTTCTAAATGATTTAGACATTTTACAGACTTAATGATTAACTGTAGTGAGCCAAGCTTGGTGAACTGGTGAACTGGTATTGTTCTAGCTGGAACTCTTTTAAAGAGTCAGTGCAGCCAAATTACATGAAAACATGTTGGTCTGCTTATACATTTTTTTTAACATGTCGCCACCCCCGATATACACTTGTGGTGAAATAAATCCTGTTTTTTCACAGCAAAGAAAAGTTACTTAAAAAAAGAACCAGCAACATCTTTCAGAAATAAGTGTCCCAGTTACTCCAGATAATCCACAGACCTCACAGGTGAATCGTCTTCCTCGGGACTACTTTACATCAAAGAAATAGTCCTTTTAAAAACCACAGTGAGGTCAATAGATTATCCAGAGACACTGAGACACTGTCTGGAAAGACAACTGCTGTTAAATGTTTTAAATGTAATTTGACTAACTGTGAACAGCAAGTGGAGGCTGAAATCTGCACAGCTAGACACCACAAGCAGTAAAAAAGGTTTGTAATTTGGGTGTAGTCACCCCCCCCCCCCCAAAAAATAAAATGCAGCTAACAACCTGTGTGAGCATTAACAGTTTGATTCCTGTTCATAGTACTTAAATAAATTAATAACATTTAGAAAAAGAACTAACTATATTTCTGTCATTCCAGAAATTACTAGTTATTTTTCTTTCCATCAGTTGGTTTCAGTGTTTAATAACCAATATATTGACCAAAAATGATTAATTCCTTAAATGCAGTTTCTTTTTTAAATGTCCAAACAATATGTGACCAAGTGTTAAATATTTACAAACTATTTACACCTCATAACCAGATACGTAGAGCATATATTCACAACAAAAGGGAGGTTTGTACACACAAGGGTTGTGCATCAGAAACTCTGGAGTGAAGCACGTTGTCTTGATGATCCAGTAATTAATAAACAATGTTCCCACAACAGTGGCACATCCCCCGTGTATGTGTACGTGAAGCCTCGAGAGCGCATCTCTTATTCCAGTAGAGGTATAAAGTCCAGTGATGAGGTTCAAAGTGAAACGCGAGAGCTGGGATCGTAGGTCTCGAGTTTCCTTCCTCCGTCACCCACTCTCCAGTACAAAAGTCAACATTCAGACACAACGGTTTAGTCTGTTGAGCGGACAGTGATGACGCTTCGTGAGTTGCCATCAAACAGAATTATAAAACACTCTAAAAGCACCGTGTAAAACATCCGGCGTTCACTGTGGGGGTCCTCTTTGTTTGTCTGCAAAATGCTTTTTTTGGAATCGTAAAGTACAGTTTCAGAGTCCCTTCGTCTGAGGGCTGGGTAGCTATTTCACCATGCTACTTAATGACTAAATTACTAATACATTTTCTAAAATACAGGTGGAAAAAAAAGTCCAATGTGCGCACATGCTCCGGGCGCTGACTGAATAGAAATTAGAAGCCTACAATCTACTGTGCTTTAAACCCCATCAGTCTGGTTAGACCTCGCCTGCCTCAAACGCTGATTAATTAGGCAACTTTTCCTCGCAGCATATTCCTTTGATGCGGCGGTGGGTTACAGAATCTGTCTGTCACACAAACCCAGTGGGAGTCAGCATGAGGGAAGCAGGTCTGGCAGCTGTGGAGTCACGGAGCGTTATCTCCAGTTTGATTGCTTGGCTTTGTGCTGTGCTGACGCTAGGTTTCACATTCATAATTCATGCTGCGTACGTACGTGCACACGTTTGTCTCTCCCGGTCCTGTGTGTTGTGCGCGTCTTAGTGGATCAGCAGGAGGAGGCACTGATCTTCTCCGAGACATCGGGGTCGGACTTGGCCACCAGGAAGCGCAGACGACCTCCTCCCAGACGAATCAGATCCACCGCACTGCAAGGAGCATACAGGAGGAAGTAGAGAGAGAGAGAGAGAGAGAGAGAGAGTCCAGTTACGTGAAGCTCAGCAGAGACAGAGGAAGGATGACTGTCTGGGCACCAATCAATCAAAGTAATCAATTGGCTTAAGCACCACTGAAGCGTCCTCTGTACCTCTGGTAGTCTGCTCCGATCAGACTGGTCCCATTCACAGCCAGGATGCGATCGCCGATCCTCAGTCTGCCGTCGGAGGCAGCCGGTCCGTCAGGGATCAGAGTCCGGATGTAAATGCCTGGAGCGTTGAGGGGAGTGTGCTGCAGAGGGGAGAAGTGTTTTAGCGCGTCCATTATTTAGGTGAGCATCTGATGGATAGATAGATAGAGCTGATTGATGGCCACTATTTTCCGTCCTCAGTATATGGGCATTAAAACTTCTACATGACACTAAAGAAACGTTACAATCAGCGGTTTAAATGTGCGTGTGATTACATTGTGATTGCCTCTCAACATAACTTTATGACTCGTTTATGGTCATAATATACTGTGACTTTTTAGTGGCCTATGCTTTACAATGACGTTTTTCACTTACGATACTATGAATTTTTTAAAACTTGTTTCGACATATATGATTTTTTTTCTACATACTATTTTATAATCTTTTATTTGGAATATTCTACTGTGACTTTTTTTGAAATGTTACATGTAACGGCCCCAGGAGGTTACTGTCTTGCCGTATCTTTCAGTGTACCTGGTTGGTTGGAGCTGGATTCCTTCAAGGATGTGGAGGCAGCTGGCTAATGTTTCCAGTCTAGAAGACTCGCCCCATCCTGGGATTTGTGGGCTTTTTTCCCCCCTGGAACCACTTTGTGCCATGTTGGACTTTTAATTTGCTGTATACTTTATGTCTCTATATGCCTCCCTTACTTGGGTGGGATGTTTCCCTGTCAGTCCCATTTGTTTTGTGAATTTGTTACATTTGGTCAAATGAATAAATCTTTGTTAAAGAAAAATACTTTCTTTTAAATAAAAAATTGCGTGTGCTTCCCTTATTTGTCCTAGAGTCGGACCATAACTTGACTTTTTAATAACTTTTTTGACATACTATGACTTATTTTTAACATACTTTATTATGATTTTTCTTTTTTTATATTTTAATGGCATACTATCCTTTAACTTCTTATGATTTTCTTATGCTTTACAATGACTATTATGACATATATATGGCATACTATTCTAACACTTTTTTATCTAATGCTAAAACATATATGTACAGTACATATATGTTTTGTGTTTTTAACTTATTCTTCAAAAGTAGTAATAGCAAAAGTAGTAAACTAACTGTTAACACACTGCTGAAACCTTAAGTAACAGATAAAATGTAAAGTATGTTTTTAAACATCCATCTACTCACCAGACCGTCTATGAGTCCCATGCCCAGTCCGTAGGGTCCCTTGTCCAGTTCCACTACAAACACCACACACAAGTCATCAGGAAGGGGAGGGGCGCCAAGGGAGGACACAGGGAAAGGAAACTCACACCCACTAATACACCCTGCAGAGGACACGGACACCCAAATACACAAAAACACACACACACACAAACACACACACACAGGGTCTTGCTATGGGGTTGGACAAACAGAGGTATTTCTGTGCAAAAGACACACACACACACACACACACACCGATACTGACACACATGCTACATGCTACAAAGCTAATCTGACACACATGTGCTTCTGACTAGAACCTGCAGATGTCACACTCACTACACTGTAAAAACTGCACAGGGGAGATACTGCTGTCAAGAGAGGCACAGAGCTGACCGATGCGTTTCAGCAATTCAACTAAAGCAGTGCAAATGTAATGCTACATTCATCACTAAACAATCAGCGGCATGCAAAACTGATACAGTACAATCACCGTATTAAGTTGTTATGATTAACAAGTTGCACATCAAACATACAGGAAGCAACATTATCTCCAATTGGAATCGTGTTCCAGGACTTCATTTTGTCTAAATTCTAGTCCAGCTAGTTGCTAAATTAATTTGTCCAAGTCATATTTGGTGGTCGGCAGGTAGCGTACATTGGGTTATTCAGAACTTTTTTGCAGCAGATAACGGCATCTGAAAATGAGAGCTTATGAATCCAACACTAAATGTGTTGTTCAACCAAATGTATGAGCTAAAAGACGCTAAAAATCTTTTGTTTGTGCAGCGTCTGTGATAATTCTTTGTGGGTTCATTGCTACAAGTGACCGCTCGCCATTTAATCCATAAATATAAACAGTATTGATGAATGCAGCTTTAAGTGAATTTGGAATGGCACTCATTTTGTGCAGATGTTGTCAAAATATGTCACCATGTCCTGTTATCTCAGAGATGAACTGAGTGAAGCAAGTGAGGGAGGAAGACAGAGCCACATGACAGACTGTTTTCAGTAGGGTGTAGGACTTTATCTTCACGATCACGTGAAACACAGTTTGTTATGCAGTGTGTGTATTGTGTACTGATAAGGTGTGGTGTAGGGATGCACCGATCCAAAACACTAATGACGTAACCAATCGACATGAAATACAGTTTGTTATGACTAACATTCATTCAGTCAGTCTTTACTGCCATAGCAAATTCTGTCCTCATGTTACCTTACATAACAACTAGTCTAATGAGTTCCATGTAGGGAGATATACAGAGCTCACATTTGGGAAAGAGATAGCACTGGTACCATATCGGCCACACCGTAACCCTGAGGTATCCAAATTGGAAAAAGATCGGTGAATCCCTAATATTGTGTATAATGAACTGCAAGGTTTAAACTGCACATTTGGAGCGGCAAAAATAACAATAACACCATACAATATGTGATTTTGAAAAAATACTACTTATGTGAAGCTTACCGTGTTGTTGATTACACAGTGGCCATTTTTAAGACCATTAATTGTAGTGTTTCTATTCTGGATTCCAATAAGCTGCTCATGTGTTGCTGTTATTTTTGCCCATCTCCTGTATAGTATACAGCCTACCGTCCAGTCCGTTGGTGATGAGTCCGTTGGTCTTTTTACACTCGGCCAAAGTTCTGCTGGTGCAGCCGTTCATCTGAGTGTTGGGGCCTGTGATATGCCCCCCTCCCCCTCCTCCTCCTCCTCCTTCCGGGTACAGCGGGGTGTTGTTGGGAGGGGTCAAAAGGCAGGCCGGGTCTGGATTTGCTGTCCGAGTGTGGTGGATGGTGCCGTTCCTTCTGAGGCTGTGTGTGTGTGATTGGCCTGGAGGCCTGTCCCGTCCTCTCTCCTCTCCCGTCTCTGCCGTCACCTCGTCCCCAGGACCCCCAGAGCGGGGACTGCTGTGGGCCGGAGGCAACAACTCCCTCTGTGTCGGGATTGGACAGAAAGAATTTAGAAAACAGTACGAGGTCTAAAATGAGGGTGCAATTATTAGAAAAAGGAAGGGAAATAAATCTTCCTGTTATCTTTCGCTTATGAAAAAGTTGTCTTGTTGCAGTGCAGAAAAAGCTTTGTTCCTAGATAACAGTCAACTAAATGATGCATCTCTTTAGTCATCTTTAATTGGAATAATTCACCATTTAACATATTTTAGAATGTATGCATTTCTGTGTGAGTACATACGAGGGTGCAGTCACACTAGGGATTATGGTCTCGTCAGCCGTTCCCACTAATTAGACAGCCTAAAGACTAATCAGATTAACCATGATTTAACCATGTCTAGGTTTTCTGTGAGTGAGTATGTGCATGTGTGTGCGGGTTGGCTGGAGTAGAGGGTTTTTGTCTTTCATTTATGGGATTATGAGGAACTCCTCAACGGCCACAGCTGCCGAGGCACATGGCCTGGATTACTGCTAGGTGTGTGCGTTTGACAGTGTGCAGTATGCGTTTTCTGACCTGAATGTCGGGCCAGTCAGCTGTGTTGGTTCCATTGGAGTGCGTGTGCACGCTGGGAGTGTTGGTGTGTGTTTGCGTCTTGGTGCGTAGCCCCCACAGGTAGTGGCGGATGTAGAGCAGCTGTCTGTAGATGCTGTCTTCCACACACTCGCTGTCCAGGTCCACTCTGAAGCCGGCGCTGGGCAGCACTATGGGAGGGTGGTTCTCAAAGCTCTCCAGGAGGTCCACTGAACAGACACACAAACTGATGTTAACCCACCTATACACACACACACACATACACCAGGATTGCTGTAAAGCTCCCCCATCAGCCTGTCACTGTTTCTGTTTTGCAGCTTTCAAACCCAAAACTCATCGAGGACTTCACAAACATGTTCTACAT